>VDFB02387975.1:281684-362965 GCA_007258455.2 Sequoia sempervirens | reverse complement strand
GATAGAAAATAAGATGATCCAAATGAAGACCCAACCTCTCCTTATATAGCTTTTGATAAGAACTTCTAGAAGCCTCCAGAAAGTGTGCACAAATTAATTGAATTTCAAATCCACTTTTCCACTTGTATTTGTATTTTATTTAATCTTCAATTATCTCCTTCCTTGGGTGTCCAAACATGAGGAGATTAATTCATTTTAATAAAATAAACTCTTCCTCCAAATAGGCGTCCACTTCCTCAAGCATTATTTTTTACCTTAGAAATATTTAAAATAGCCTCCTGATGAGAAGTCCACCCCTCAAGACCCCCTTTTTAAAACAACTTAAAGTCATACTGCTAGGCCAAGGGGTTAATGTGAAAAATATAACATTATATTAATTAAAATAACTTATCTCTCCAAAAATGCATCAAAAGGCCAAGAATCAACAATACCAACTGAACTGCCTGAAGAGGAAAGCCTGCTGAACTGATGCCAACAGGACTGTTGCCAAAAATAGAATTTACTAAAAATAGTAAATTCAGAAAGTTGTTCGGATCGGAATGCATGCGACACCATTGCAAAGCTCTCCGAAAACCCAAAAAGAATCCGCAAACCAAAACCCACAATTCCAAGTGCAATCACTGAAATGTGCAGAAACAACCTCCTAGAAGATGGGAAACCCTAATTTCAGCTTCTGCTTAGCCTACGAGTTTCCGGAAATAGGCTAAATCCAAAAGAAGAGCGTAGGGCTAAATTGGGGACATTACACTCACTTTACATGTTGAGCATTTCTTGTTGATCACAAGTGGCATCATCACTTGACCTGACTACCTTGGCTATCATTGGTCACATAGGATGATCTTCAAGCATATGTATGTTCCCACCAACTTTAAATTAAGATGCAACATCACATCTCACTCGAGGACAAGATCTATCAATTTGGCTCCTCCTAAGAGATAAAGATGGAGTACTTTATTTTTAGGTGCTCCATATACTATGAGATACAAAGAAATATCATTGCTCGCATAGACTCCAATAGCTCACTATCTACTTTCTGCCACTACCCACATCAACTATGCTTAGCTCTTTTCTCGAGGGAGGTTATTACCTTTAGGCACAAGGCCTTACAGGAGATCCCTATGGCCATTGTGTCAATCACCTTATTCTTTCAACCTATAGTTGGCATTGGTTGCATTAGACATGTGTGGGATAGCACAAATTTTCACACAATTGATCATAGATTAGTGAGACAAACTTATACATGCTCTTAGGCTAGGTTGCCCCACCTCTCTCACTTGAGGCACCATGTCTTATCATGTCTTAGTCCTAGTTGAGGTCTCATATTCAAGCACTCATCACAAATGTCTTTCATACCTCTAGTAATGTCTTAGATGGTGAGGACTTTTAGTCATGGATGTTAGGAGAGCTTCCAACAAAGTTTTGGGATGACTCTCTTTGACCCCTACGGTCATCCAACTAGGGCCTCTTTGCCCATGACACCATAAGGGACCTTGTTAGATTTTTATTGTGTAATGTCCCCTTCTCAGTCCTAGGCATTTTTGTGACCGTTAGCCTATTTCCGAAGATCCGTAAGCTACTCAGAGGTGTTTTTAGGGTTTCCAAGTTTCTTGGAGGTTTCATGTTAGCTTTTCAGGGGTTTGTTGCAGAAATTTGCTAGAAGGATTTTTGGGTATTTTTGGGTTTTCTGAGAACCTTGGTGGGCAGTCACTGCTATTTTTAGTACTTACTATTTTTAGTAAGTCACAACGGCTTTCTAGAATGTGCTCATTTTGAGATTGGAGTCACTATTTTAAAATTTTTAGTAGTATGCTATTTTTAGTAAGTGCTATTTCTAGTAGTGGTCTTGGCAACATTTCAGCACAGGGTTACTATTTTTGGCAGTGATGGCAGTGCAATGATTGGTGTCTTGGTATTTTTAGTAGTAGCTTCTCCAACATTCTTGGAGTTTGAAAATGTAAGAGACCTGATGTCTCTCAAACTGAATATCACACACTGCTGATGTAAATTTATGAACTTTTCCTCTTGCTGTTGTAAATTTCTGAGTTTGAATATAGGTCTGATATAATTTTCTGAACTTGTGTTTTTACCTTGGTTTGGTTTTGAGTGCTTGCTTGTGTTTATGAATGAATTTGCATTGCAAGTATGCATAAACAATGATATATTTTTGACATTCAATCACTCTAATAAAGAGAACTCAGACATTAAATGACTATCGTTTCAAATCAGCATCATAAACCAAGAGGAATTTTGGCAAACACTTGCCCAACAAAGTTTGAAATTAAATTCTTTCACAATCTGGGCTATTACAACAGCTGTTAACACATGGGCATTTTGACAAACACTTGGCAAACAATGTATTTTCAGACTTCAAACTTTTGACAACAATGATAGGCTATATGCTTTGAGCTACAATTCACCCAACACTTATAATGACTGATTTTTATTCTTTCTTAACGCTATAGCAGTATGTAAGTATAGAGAAAATGCACATATTGAGAAGGAAATTGTTTGTTCACACCTTATTAGAGCAGTTGTAGGCTTTCACACAAATCTGGAACAAACCCTTAAAGAAAAATCAGAAAATTCTTCAATAAAAACCCTTAATACTGTAGCATTATTGTAGTGCATACTGTAGCAGCCAACACCAATTTTGCTGTGCAAATGATTAACTCTTAAATTTCTGATCTGCAAATAGATAATCATGAAACCCTTGGAATGCTTGTATTTCTTCACCAATCTGCCCTATTTTGACTCCGGAATGAAGCCAAACCTCATGCAATAATTCGGCTGATCTCACACAACCTCAAAATTGCAAAGACATTGAAGAGTTTTCGTTCTCCAATGCTGTAGATGACTGAAACCCTTGTGTATTTTTACACACAACTCTCATATCAAAAAGCACAAGTCATAAAAATGTTTTCAAGAATGAGTTTGATTTGCTTTTTGAAACCTTTCATATCCCCAATCTCCTTAATAGCATTTAAATCCACTTTCAAATCCACTTTTAGGTTTTTAATAGAACTTTATAATAAGTCTTCAAACTTGGCTCTCATATTCATGAATAATAAATGCACTTTATTATCATTTAAAATAATATAACTTGTGTGCACATTAACTTTATGAAATACTTTAATATTTTGGCCTCCAAAATATAATCCATTAATTGCACTTTAAATGACTTAAAGTACCACTTTGGTTTGTGCGCCCAATATAATAAATACTTTTTAAGTGGCAACTAATGTGAGGGTCATGGCCTCATGGTCCCACTTTAATGACTTAAAGTGCAATTATAACATATGCTTTTAAAATAACTTTTAATAATTGATTTCATTATAAAGTCAACTCATTTAACCATTGAATGTTCGCGAATATTATATCACCAAGTGCCCTGCCAAAATTAGTAACTCCTTGCTCCTAACTTACTATATATAGTAAGTCTCTCCGTAAGTGCTAAATAACAACTGTAGAGCTCAAACAAAGGTTGCCACTGCCTTTGTTATAAATAGAAACTCTAACTCTCTGAAATAGTAACTTACTATAAATAGTAAGTGTGTCAAATGGAGTCCAACGAAGGTCAATCCTGGTCTCCCACTGAATACTAGAGGCAAATCAACCTCAATCACTGCCAATGGTGACCTCCTAACTATCTCGGCCCAGCTTCACGAAGGCTCTAGGAATACAAGCAACTGTCATCATATTCGAGTTTAGAAAGGGACACAAAATGGATGTTAAATTAGTGACTGACTAAAACAGAAAATTTAACTCAAAAAATCAAATACAGAAACACAGCATATACCCTGGGAAAACCCTCCTCTTGAGGGAGAGAAACCCAGCAACAAAGATCTCTCTTTTATATATATAAGTAAGGCAGTAATTCTCTTTACAATGAGGCCAAAACAAAGCCAATAATCAGCATCAACTCTAGATGCAATAATAGAAGATACACTGCTCTTCCTAGTAATCTGAAACTGCACTTAGAGAAATTCGCAATCTGCTCTCAAAGGAATTCGCACTTGAATGAGGGAATAAATTGAACTAAAAAAAATATATTGATTGTGAAGTAGCGAACTCAATATATATAGCCAACTATAGAAATATCTCAAAGGATGTGACCTTTCATATTGCAAAGTCGGCCTCATGCAAAACATAAACAAGAAGTCGGCCACTTAAAAAATCGCGCCACTTCATTATTAAATTCGTATCTCTTTAAATGCATCTGTTATCAAAAGGAATGTCTCTTCATTAAGTCGCATAAAATAATTAAATAGTCAAAGGCTATATTTAATTATTGTCTTCATGCGTATTGTGCTGGAAAGTATTCGCCTGAAGCTGCCATGATCTTCAACACTCCCTCTCAGCTAGGGAGGATACTTTCAGCTGTTTAAGACATATCACCTCATTGTGATGTCTGATATCGCCTCAATACGATATCAACCATAATGGCTACAACCATGCTATGGTGAATAAAGAAATATCGCCTCAATGTGATATTGGATATCGCCTCAACACGATATCTACCATAATGGCTACAACCATACTATGGCACAAGATGAATATCACTTCACGTGATATCGGATATCGCCTCAACACGATATCTACCATAATGGCTACGACCATATTTATGCACAAGATGAATACCACGGATATTGATATCGCTTCAACACGACATTCACTATAATGGCTACAACCATACTATGGTAAAAGATAACATCACGTGATATCGGATATCGCCTCAACACGATATCTACCATAATGGCTACAACCATACTATGGTAAAAGATAAATATCACCTCACGTGATATCGGATATCGCCTCAACACGATAGCTACCATAATGGCTACAACCATACTATGGTAAAAGATAGAAAGGCTCACTGATACTGAGACTCTTTCTTAGTCAAGGCTGGATTCTCCACCATACCAAGCTTATCTCGAAAGTATACAAACTTTATCCTGGGGAGAGGCTCAGAGAATATCTCGCCTCACTGCCACGTACTTAACCAGACAGCCGTCAGTAGTACCACATCTCCGATGGTGTGGTACTGATCCTCAGAATACGCCCATTCTCGTCATGAAATACTGGATCGATGTAAAGCTTTTACTTAACCTAATTATCACAATGGATGATGGTAGGCCCATTGATTGTCCAAACAACCTCGTATGAGCCACGGCCACACCGGCTCCCCGAGTTGCCATACAAGCTGCATGTACCGGCCCTGGTCACACTGCCACAGATGACCGCTCACGCACTAGGAAACTATGAAGGTAACCTTAAAAACTCCCATGCAAATAAACTAAGAGGTGCTCTTCCGATCTGTGACACACCCTGCCCAATCAGAATCTGTAAAACCATGTAACTCCAAGTCTGCATCTGAAGTATACCTCAACCCATATCCAACTGTGCCATGCAAGTATCTCAGGATATGTTTAGTTGCAACAAGATGTATCTGTCTCAGATCACACATAAACTGGCTAAGTGCACTCACTGCATAGCAAATATCAGGTCTAGTGTTAACCAGATACATCAAAGACCCAATCAACTGTCTATACAATGTAGGATCCACCAAGTTTGAATTAGCTGCAGCCTCCTTCAACTTATGAAGGTTGGTCTCCATTGGTGTAGACATGGATTTGCAATCCATCATGCCAAATCTCTTAAGTATATCAATGGTGTACTTTCCTGACTTAGAATCATCTCATCCGTTTCGCTAGACTTCTAAACCAAGAAGAACATGAGCCTGTCCTCATCCACCAAAGTCAACTCTTGCACTCGAGAATCGTGTGATCTTTCTCCAAGTAGGATCAAATCATCAACATATAAACCAATAGTAATGCACACCACGATTACCTGAAGTAGAGATTGAATCAACATCATTCTCAAGGCCCAACCAGATAGGTACCATCAACTCGCATTAAGCACGAGGAGCCTCGCTAAGACCATACAAGGCCTTCTTCAGCTTACACACATGTGACTCTTTCTCATGAACTTCAAAACCATCAGGTTGCTCAATGTAAACTTCTTCCTCAATTACGCCATTGAGAAATGCTGTCTTCACATCCATCTGATGAATCTTCCATCCTTTCAATGCAGCAATGGCAATGATGGCTCCGGCGTATGTAACGGGCAATGTGATAAATGTTCTTCAGAATCAACTCCTTCTCGAGAAAACCTCGAGCTACAATTCATTTTGTATCATTCTATTCGCAAGATGCTTGATTTTTGAAGAGCTATTTCAAGATACCACCGATTTGTTTCAGTTCAGGAACATGTCCCAAACATCATTCTTTCATAATTGATTGATATCGCCATTGCATCTCCAAACCTGATGACTGGATGCTTCTTCAACACATGAAGGCTCTGAATCAATAATCTGACTCATCAAGGCAATATAATTGAAGAACTTATGAGGCCTTTTACTTTCTCTGAATGTGCCTCTAGGAGCTGCAAAGCTTTCTGCCTCTTGCATAGTACGCCTAGCCCATAGAGGTCTCTTTCTTCCAATGACAATGTCAGTAGGCCCATCAGTAGGCTCCAAGGGTTCAACAGGATCAGCATCTTCTTTTGGTTCAACAGTCTCCCTCTGAATCTCAGGAGTATGGTCAACTTCCATATCCTGAGGAGACTCTTCGTTATTGAACTCCATGTGAGTGCCCTTGGATCTCCTAAATGCAATGTCTTCCTCAAAAGTAACATCCCTACTGATCTCGATCAACTTTTGTCCTGGAATGTAAATTTTGTAGGCTTTAGATGTCTCGTTGTAGCCCACAAAGATGCCCTTCTTGCCAGAAGGCTCCAACTTAGTTCTTTTCTCCTTCGGAACATGGATATAAACAGGACATCCAAAGATTCTTAAGTGACGGACTTCAAGCTTCTTCCCTGTGAAGGCTTCTTCCGGAGTTATATTCTCCAAGACCTTGTGAGGACTTATGTTCTGTACATATACAGCTGTCCTGGAGGCTTCTGCCCATAAGAAAGTCTGCAAATCTTGATCATGAATCATGGCCTTTGCTGCTTCCATGATTGTCCTGTTCTTTCTTTCTGCAACACCATTCTGCTGAGGATTATAGGGAACACAGAACTCCCTCTTAATCCCTGCATCTGTACAAAAGTCTAGAAAACTACTAGAGGTGTATTCACCACCATTGTCAGATCTAAGGACCTTAATTCTTTTACCAGAAAGGTTTTCTACTAAGGCTTTAAACTCCTTAAATCTAGCTAATACTTCCTCAGACTCTTTAGACCTCAAGAAATAAATCCAAGTTTTCCTAGAGTGATCATCAATAAACAGTACATAATACAAAAATCCGCTTGAAGACGGAACATACATAGGACCACATAAATCTGAATGGATGAGATCTAAAATACTCTTAGATCTACTTTCACTACTATGAAAAGAGGCTTTTACATTCTTACCTAGAGCGCAACCCTTGCAAGTGCCTTCATGCTCCTTGTCGAACTTGGGTAGACCTGTCACCATCTTTTCCATAATAGGCAAAGCACGAAAGTGTAGATGCCCCAATCTTCGATGCCAAAGATCACATAGAGAAGAAGTATCATGAACCAAGGCTTGTAGAGGACGAGTGCAAACCCTGTAGAGACTTTCATGTCTCACTCCAATAACTTGAGCATCTTTGAAACTAGAGTTCTCCATCCATACAAGAACTTTGCCTTTTGAGAAGGCAATTTGATATCCTTTATCTTCTAGGGCTGAAATAGAGATGAGATTGCGCTTGATCCCCGGAACATAAAGAACATTGCTCAACTGAAGTGTAATACCTGAATCCAAATGGAGAGTAGAGGCCCCAATCCCTTTCACGGTGTAGCTAGCATCATCTCCAATGATAACTTGTTCCAAAGAGTCTTTCTTCACCAAGCTTGATAAGTGCTCCTTGAACCCGGTGATGTGACGAGAAGCACCACTGTCAATCAACCATGTGTTGGTGTCGGTGGCAACATTGCTTGACAAGGCTGAGCAAAATAGATATTCATCCTTCTGAGGAGAAACATTCTCTACATCTGCAACGAAGGCTTGATGCTTAGGTCTGTCAGGGCAATGTTTAGCAAAATGACCAAACTTGTCACACCTAAAGCATTGAATTTTAGACAAATCTCGCTTCTTCTTGGGAGGGGAAGCATCATCATTTCCTTTATCACGATTCCTCTTGAAGTGACCCTTCTTTCCACCTTTTCCTTTCTTCTTCGAAGCTTGGGCTGCAAGAACATGGATTTCTTGATTAGAAGAACTTGGGCCAACACCTCTAGCCATCAACCTTGATTCCTCTTGGATGCAGTCGGCCCTCAAACGATCAAACTTCGGAAGTTTAGACCTTGCACTAATTCCTTGAATATAGGACTCCCAAGATAATGGCAAGCCATTGAGTGCAAGCATTGTCAAATCTTTATCTTCAACCATATGACCAATAGTGGAGAGCTGATCTCTCAATTCTGCAATCCTCATGAAGTAGGCGATCACGGTCTCTCCTTTTCGACATCTTCACATGATGAAGTTGTTGCTTCAGCGCAAGAGCCCGGCTGGTGTTGTTGATTTCATACATTTCTTCCAAAGTTTTGAACATCTCCCTAGCGGTCTTCAACTTGGAAACAATAGGGACGATGTGATCTTTAACGGAGTCAACTAGCAACTTCTTTGCTTTGATATCTTTCTTCCTCCATTGCAGCTTCTCTTCTTCCTCTTCAAGTTCGGGAACCTTGGATTCCGCAAATTCAACCAAATCATTCTCCTCCAATGTAAGCATGATTCGGAATCTCCATGAGGTGTAGTTTGAAGCTCCTTCGAGTCTATCTTCGATCTTCAATCCGTTCACCATTTTGAATGTAGTGAGGATAGATAAGACCCTTCAACAAATAATAGAATAAGCTGTGAAAGCACAAATCTAACCACAATCTTCTTCACACCCGCTCTGATACCATGTTAAATTAGTGATCAGATCAGTGCACAGAAAATTAATTCAAAATCAGATACAGAAACACAGCATATACCCTGGGAAAACCCTCCTCTTGAGGGAGAAAAACCCAACAACAAAAGATCTCTCTTTTATATATATAAGTAAGGCAGTAATTCTCTTTACAATGAGGCCAATACAAAGCCAATAATCAGCATCAACTCTAGATGCAATAATAGAAGATACACTGCTCTTCCTAGTAATCTGAAACTACACTTAGAGAAATTCGCAATCTGTTCTCAAAGGAATTCGCACTTGAATGAGGGAATAAATCGAACTGAAAATATATATTGATTGTGAAGTAACCAACAACGAACTCTATATATAGCCAACTATAGTAATATCTCAAAGGATGTGACCTTTCATATTGCAAAGTCGGCCTCATGCAAAAAAACATAAACAAGAAGTCGGCCACTTAAAAAATCGCGCCACTTCATTATTAAATTTGTATCTCTTTAAATGCATCTGTTATCAAAAGGAATGTCTCCTCATTAAGTCGCATAAAATAATTAAATAGTCAAAGGCTATATTTAATTATTGTCTTCATGCCAGACAGCCGAAAGCATTCTACCTGCCAAGGATCTCGTGCCTGCAACTTAAGTTTGTTTTATATTGTCAAGTTGCTTTTTGACCCCTACACCTAGGAAGCACAACTTAAGTTGTTTTAAAAGGGGGAATTGGAGTTGGACGCCAATTTTGGAGATTTAAGCAATTTAAATGATAAATTTATGCATTTTCAAGGTGGACACCAAAAGTGATGGATTAAGTGATTTTAATAAGATATAATATTCTCCTTGAGTGTGGCATCCCTTTTTGGAGGGAAAGGCATTTCAAACTTTTGGGTCTTAGAGCCTATTTATACACCCTCCTTGCTCTCTTTTGGTTATGCTATTTTGATGTAATGAAGTGCTGCCGAAATGCAGATTGAACTCTTGGGGCTTTGAGGACGAAACTGTCCAAGTCATCTTCAGTTTCGAGATTGAGAGATATCTCCTAGCTAAACAGTGTTGCAGCTTCATCTCAGGTGTTGCAGTTGAGCATATATTGGTGATGGCTATCTCATTTCTTTCAGTTTTGGGTAGCTTTGATGTTTTCTAGAGATATTTGGTGTGCGTGTGTGTTAGCTTGCAGTTTGGAGGCTTTTTGGAGTGTTTTATCTGTTTTTTGATGTTGCTGGTTTGCACCTAGCTGACCCACGTTTTTGCTCACGCTGATCGGAGGAGTTGAAAATGTTTTGTGGGTGTTGGCTCTATGTTTTCCCCATGCTTGGCTGCCACATTGCTCCAAGTTTGGTGATTTTAGAAGGTGAATTGGATTTTTATTAGCTGGTCGACCTCCTCAGGGGGCCGTAATCTTGGCTGTAGGTGTCTTGGGATCCGTGCCAGAGCATTTCAGACTGGTAGGTGGCGGCTTACTACCTCAGCTTGGACACCTAGGCTTGCTACTTCATTTGCAAGTGATTTGAGATCATTCCGTTGAGATTTGGAGGTGTTATGACCATTTTATGGGAGCTGGTTGGGGTTTTGTGCTCACTGTTCGTGCATATCAGACTGCTGCACCAGTCATATCAGTCCTGAAACTCCTTTGTCCTTTCTTGTTTTATGATGCCTAATTGCTCTCATGTTGCAGGGATTGTTTATTGATACATTAGGTTATCATATTGACTTGTTTACCTCATATTATCTTGTACTAGATGCTCATTGTAATGCTGAATTGGTAGTACCAATCAGCTATTTGATTTCTTGTTATTTTGGATACTTACCCCACTAAATAAGTGGTTGCTCCCGTTGAATAAGTTGTCGAGCCTTTGCTTTATGTACTTCTCACTCTTGTTGAATAAGTGGTCGAGTTTCTATATTTTCTTGTTGCCCACTGAAAAGTGGATGTGGTCGGCTTGCTGCCAATTGAGATGTTCCCTTATTAAATCAGTGCCTAAACTGAGATGTTCCACAATTTTTCTGAATGTCTTTGTTTTCAAGCTCTGATTTATAAGTAGTTAACAACTTTTAATGGTAAACCTTGAGATAGTAGTTTACTTAGAAGATTTACATATGCTTCTTATATTCTGATAAATATAATTGATGTTTATGAAACTGAGATCTGTTTGCCTAGCCTTGAAGTCTTCTCAGAATCCACCTACAATGCCCTTGTCTATTGATGATCTAATCCACTGTTTTTGGCAGAGATGAACTTCTTTCAATCCTGTAGCTCAACGTTTTGGTGTTCTTGGTGGCCTTTCCCCTGTCCACGTGAGCGCCTTCCTTTTTGTCTAGTGCGAGTGGCCCGATCTTTGTTTGCTGGGACTGTGTTGATGTCTTTTGTCTTATCGGGTCTGTTATGGCTTCTTTAATATACGCCTTGCTCTCCTCTTCGTGATCTCCTACTTCCTGATTGACTTCTTCTTATCCTTGCTCCTCATGGTTTATGACTAGATGTAGGCGGACTTTGTCAAAGGTCGTATCCTTTCAGGCATCTTTCCAAAAGATGCGTTTGGTTATTCACCAATCGCGTCCCTTCTTAACTCGTGTTTGTCTTCTTTTTGTTGTTGATTGGCTGTATGATGATTTGATTAGTATAATAAACAAGAATTGGATCTGTTCTAGTATAAATGTAATAAAAATAAAAAATGGATCTGTGCTATATAATTGTATATATATGTAGATCTTTTATCTATAGAAAATGTAATTGTATTAGATCATGTACTTATCTTGATTACTTCTGTAGGATGGGGACATCACACCAATTGCATTCCCTTTCTTGTAATTCCCACTGAACAAGCGGATGTTTACTTTCATACACTTGATTATTACTACTCACCCCATTGAAGAAGTGGTAGTATAGAGAAGTTCAAAATTTGTAAATCAGCCACCGTATGCTCTCACCTTGCCCACATCAGGATCTGGGTGATTAGAAAGTGGAAGGTGTTCATTTCTAGTTAGCTTATTGTTTCAATAAATTGAACTATCCCCTTTTCACTGTATGCTCTCACCTTGCCCACACTGGGATCTGGGTGATCAGAAAGTGAAGGGTTGCTTATGCAGTTGCTTATCTTTGCTTTCATCTAACGCTAATGGGTGGAAATTTGTGGAAAATATTGGGGTGGTTATTACATATTGGCACCTTCATTATTATCAACAAGGGTATAGGCTTTTCTTCTAGTGATACAAATTAGACCTACTTTACCTAGCATTCTAGCATTGTTGGCTCTATCTTCTTTGGTGATGAGTTCTCTTGCTTGGATTTTTGGACAATTTGTGGAGTATTTATAGTTGTCTTGTTAGTCTCACGGTTTCCCTCCCATTTGATAGGACTAGGGTTCTTTTGTTCGTCATATACCTTTCTGTTTTTGTTTTGCATTTAGATATCTTTAAGTTTTTAGCTTCTTTGGATCCTCCTTTGGGCTCCCTCTTACTATTGTCTCTGTTGTACTTCTGTGCTCTATTGACCTTTATTGGTCATTAATATAATTTTTTTATTTCTGTAACAAGCACATCACGTACATCCAACAAAAGGAGGCTCAAACAAACATATTTGACTCCAGCTGAACCTGTTGTGCAAGTGCTGCTGTATATGCTTGACTAGGACAAATGAAGAACTCAACCACCCAGACTGAATGCCATGGCATACTACCTTCCGATTGTTGAGTTGAAGAGGAATTTTGATTCTTCAGTGTCATTTGGGCAATCATATTGAAGCATAAATGTGCC
Source organism: Sequoia sempervirens (assembly GCA_007258455.2). Taxonomy (NCBI): domain Eukaryota; kingdom Viridiplantae; phylum Streptophyta; class Pinopsida; order Cupressales; family Cupressaceae; genus Sequoia; species Sequoia sempervirens. The sequence continues at coordinate 350,295 of VDFB02387975.1, read as the reverse complement.
CAATGGACTTATGTAAAATATTCTTGAGTTGTAGAAGGCCGGTATGATTATAGGAATGAAGTTGTTTTGAGTAAATTTGTGAGCAAAGAATCTTGTGATGGCCTTGAAGTAGTGCTGTAATTGCCCCAGTATTCTAGGAGGCTCCATGTGAGCAATTTGCTTCTAATTCTCCTGTTGCAAATCTACTGTATATTTTATACTATTCAAGGCTATCATTGTAGGCCGTCTAATTTCAGATTTTTAATACCCATGTTTCACATTTGAAATGTGATCTCTGAAATTCACACATACAGGAATTAAATGGTTATTGATAAACCATTTTATATATTTTTGCGCTTAAAATTAAAAATATATGCTAAAATTTAGATGTGATATCACCATTGTGTTTTCTTGTTTACCAGATAACCATTTGTTTTGATCATTCATATTGAGCAGGGACAAATTTAAGACGTGTCTGTTTATTGCCTGTATGCAAAGGAATCACATGAGAAGGATCATTTTTACTTCAGCTTCATCTATATGGTGCTGTAGATTGGTAGAGTGTAATCTTTTAGCTCACATTATTACAACAGGAGAATGCTTGCACCATGAAAATGGACCTGACTAATTGTAATTTTAATGCAGCCTCAGCAGGTGTGGATAATGAAGCAGAGAAGTTCAAATCATTTTTCAGAGTTTCAAAGAAAACATTTGATTATATCTGTTCTCTAGTTAAGGAAGACTTCCTATCAAGGCCATCATCAAGTTTGATAAATGTTGAAGGCAAGGCACTAACAGTTGAGAATCAGGTGGCTATTGCTCTAAAAAGATTGGCTTCAGGTGAATCTCAGCTTAGTGTAGGAGAGGCATTTGGTGTGGGGCAGTCGATAGTTTCTCAGGTGACATGGAAATTTGTTGAAGTTATGGAGGAACGTGGTCTACAGCACTTAAAGTGGCCTGATGCAAGTGAAATGGAGAAGATCAAGGGCAACTTTGAAAGGATCCAGGGTATGCCTAACTGCTGTGGAGTCATTGATGTGACCCACATTGTCATGTCCTTGCCATCAAGTGAAGCTTCAGCTGTCTGGCACGACCATGAAAGCAATTACAGCATGGTTTTGCAGGCCATTGTGGATCCTGATATGAAATTTCGTGATATTCTGACTGGTTGGCCTGGAAGTTTAAATGATTTCCGTCTGCTGAAAAATTCTTGCTTATTCAGACTTTGTGAGAGTGGGCAGAGGCTAAATGGCAGAGTGAAAGATTTGGCACATGAATTACAAATTCGAGAATACATCATTGGTGATACAGGTTACCCCCTATTGCCATGGCTTATCACTCCTTATCAAGGAAGAGAAATTTCCCCTTCCAAAGTGAGGTTTAATGCAAAGCACCACACCACAAGAATGGTTGCAGAACATGCATTGGCACGGTTCAAAGCAACATGGAGAATTATTGATGGTGTGATGTGGCGACCAGACAAGCATAAATTGCCTCGGATAATCCTTGTTTGTTGCTTGTTACATAACATCATCATTGATCTAGAAGATGAATTGCAACAAGATGTTCCATTATCCCAACATCATGATGCAGGTTACAAACAACAGCTCTGTCAATGTGTTGATGCAAATGCTGAAACTCTAAGAGACAAATTGTCTACGTATTTATCAGAGAACTTAAATTCCTGAAATCCAGAATTTGCACTTTTTCCATTTGATTCCTTCTTTTGTTAATATTATTTACACCATTAATATCTACTTATGAAGCATATGAAGGAAATCCTCTTCAGTTTAGGGAAATCTATACATTTCAAGTGAATCTGGAAGATATTTAAAATTCACTAATAAATCACAATCCTCTTGGATCTGTTACAGGGACATGTCCCTGCAACGGGATTTTATTCCACATTAATATTCTCCTCCTATCACTATTACTATTAAGGTTACAGAAATAAATAAAGTGGAGTTCACTGTGTCTAGTTTGTGGATCTATTAATATGCCCATACATAGGAATAATTGTTTCTCTTGGATGTATGCTAACATTGTTCAAAAGAGATTATGAGGCCCTGTTGAGGATTCGCATACAATAGTGTACTTCCTCCTCTATTTGGTGGAGAGAGCGTCCATTTCTGGGCATGCATCCAGTGCATGTCTAGTAATCTTCCATCTTTTCTTTACATAAACTCCATTTAGTCAGATTTCATTTATTTTTGCATGAGAAATCCTACAAGTACTATTTGACAGAAGTGTTGGTTAGAGCTTTATTAATTCTGTCTCACACCAACATAGAAATAATGCGGGAAGCATTCAAAATTCTGTGTATGACCAATAATTGGAGTAGCAAATGATCGTGACTTGTACATGTTAAGTATCATAAATGTGAAAATCGCTTATACAATAAATCTGCACATGTTAATTTATAATAAATAGGTATCAAGAGCATAAGCCATGTGTATAAAACATTTTCTGTTGATAGATATGTGCATTTCTTTTTTAATCCTCGTATATTGATATAGGGCCAGTAAGTTTTGTGTTGTATTGAATTGTCTACGCATAAGGTGGAGAATGTAAGTAAACAATTTATCAATTAGTAGGTAATGCAAATTTTGTTGCTTTGAAAAGACCAGTAATAAGTTTCCCATAGGCATTTCTTTTGCACTAAGAGTTAGGCTGGCTACAGGAGAGTAGATATTTGTATATTAGAAATAACAATTTATTTGTGTTCTTTAAGAGGAGGAATCATGCAGAGCAGAATTAGCCTTCGTTGGTTTTTAGAAGTCCTACAATTGGCAGGATTCATCAAAAGCATTTATGTTTCAGTGGCATTATGATTGCTCAGGATATTCTACATTCACAAGGCATCTTTTTCTTACTAGGCAAAGATTTGGACCTCCAAAAATAGTTCATTGATAAGGAATTTTTATAATGCAATTTTGGTATAACATTTGCAGTACCATATGATAAGGTGTAAAACAAAGATTCTACTATTACACTCTCTTTCGGCTACATATTGATGATTCAAGGATCCTCTCTAAAGCTTTGGAAAGTATGATTTACTTGGGATTTATATTTGCATCTTATTGTTTGCGGAGGGCACTAATTTACCTCCACTCAATTAATGTCCTCAAAATGAACTTCATGTATCAGTTCACTTGTGATAAGCATTGTATTGAGGTAAATCTTGCAAAAATAAGATAACGACATTCAACATAAAAAGAGGTTGTTTGTGGTTGTATCTTCTTAATCATCTACTTGGGTGTGGTTATTTCTGAGCCTTATTTTAGCCTTGTACACAATGTTGTGACCTAATTCACACCTCGCCCCATTGCAAATGGGGACCCTTGTAGTTTGCCCTTTTAGGGTTTTGCCGTGCACGTCTCGTTTTGTTTGGTCTCCGTTTGGGGGTTTTTGGGTTTGAATTTTGAATGGTCGCTCGAGTCAAGTAAAGAGTTTGAGCCTGGATCACTGTGCAAATGTCATCATCATGCTTAGGAGGCCCGAGAGGCGAAGATCGACTATCGTTTCAGTCAATTCTGACACCTCCTACTTTTTAGGGTTTTCACTTTGGCCCCTATTTTTTAGGACCTACTTTTTTGGCACTTTTGAGCAATTCTGAGATCCCAATTTTTTAGGGGCTATTTGAAAGTTGCTATTTTGGAAAAAGTTTCTATTTTTGTTAGAGTTTCTATATTTAGAAAGGGCCCGAATTTTGAAAATCCACTCAGAAGTTCGAAAAGATCAACAGAACTCTCAGAAAATCAATTTGAAAATTTTATGAATTCATGGTGAAAATCAGAAAAATGTTAGAAATCTGGAAAAATCAGTCCAAAAAAAAAATCACAGGAAATGATGAAAAATTTGGAAAATCCATGGAGAAATCTGGAAAATTTATGAAAATCTGAGAAATCATGGTGAATTCGCCTAAGTGTGGATTCATGGAGGTCCAACCAGCATAGAGAAAGAATAAGTTAATGGCAAAAGAGCTTCAGCCAGAAGAAACAATGGCATAAAGACAAGACAAGTCCGCCTAGCTCACAAAAAAAGGAATGGCATGGCTGAAGGTGAAGTCCGCCCATCTAATGGCAAGACATGAGACTAAGTCCGCCCAGCAATGGCATGACATGAGACCAAGTCCGCCCTTGGACAAAATGAAAAGTGGCATGGAAAGGGGTGAAGTCCGCCCTTGGATGGCATAAAAATTTGCCAAGTCCGCCCAGCCACATGGAAGGTGGTACAAAGATTGTCCAAGTCCGCCTTGGACAAATAAAGGAAATGGCATGCTAGGAAGCCAAGTCCGCCCTTCAATTGGAAGGATATGAGTGAAGTCCGCCCAATCAAAGTGGCAAGAAATGAAGTAAACTCCGCCCAGCCACATGGAAAAATGGCTCAACACTTGGAGAAGTCCGCTCCAAAGTGGCATGAAGTTAGATGAAGTCCGCCTTGAATGACACAAAAACAAGCAAAGTCCGCCCCATAGAGAAGGGAAAGAAGTAAAGCCAAGTCCGCCATATTGAAAAGATAAAGTGGCTAAAGCATAGCCAAGGAAAAAATTAAATGGCTTGAGACAAATGAAAATTCGCCTTGAAAGAAAATTGAATGGCTTGAACATGAATGAAGTCCGCCATACTTAGAGAGGTGGGAAAAAAATTAAAATTTTGCCTAAGTGTGGACTTGAAAATTAAAAATATTCTGGCACCCCATGAAAAATTAACATACGAGAGGTGGAAAATTAAAATTTTGCCTAAGTGTGGACTTTGGAAAATTAAAAATATTCTTGGCACCCCATAAAAACATTCGCCATACTTAGAGAAAAACAGAAATATTTTCCTAAGTCTAACATTTTTATGTCCAAGACATTTTCGCCTGAGACTTAGGACGGAAAGAAATTATGGCGAAATAAAATGGGAAGATAAAAAATTATGGCAAAGTAAAATTGGAAGAAAAAATTTGCCTAAGGCAACGACATGAAAATTTTGGAAAATCAAATTTGCCTTAGATGAAAAATAATTTGCCATAAAATTAACGGGTTGAAAATGACACATAAAATAATTATTTTAATTATTTTAATTCTTTATTTTCAACACCTCAAAGAGATAAGCTTCGAAAAATCAAAATTGGAAAAGGACAAAAAAGAACTTTACTGAACTGGCGTCTAAATTGGAAACTCTCCCGGAGACTGTCGTTGAAGATAAAACTTGCCATTTAGAAGCTAAGTACAAGCCAAGTTCAGACTCGATTTGATGGAAACAATTGAAATTTGCTAAATGGGTTGATTTTCTCATCTTTAAAATTGAATTCACTTCTCATTTTTACAATCATTAGATTTTCGAAAGAAAAGTGAGAAGAAAGTTTGTAAAGGCAAGAAAGTTGAGAAAGTTTTAAGCAAAAGTGAAGAAAGCAGATTTATACCAGCCAGCATTGTGATCGTGATCATTTCAGTTTGTCTGGATAGCCAAGCAGATTTATTTTCTCCACTTTATTTTGGCACGAGCAACTTCGTTACTTCTTTCCTTTCCAGCGTAGTTCTTTACGAAGTTTGATTTGACAACTAGTTGGATTATTTTTCGAGTAATTTAAATTTTGAATTCTAATTATTCTCTTTGTTTCTTCTTGCAGATTTATTTTCGAGAAAGTAAAAAATGAAGTTTGCTAGCAAGGGTGTGCAGCTGCAGTCAAAGATTAAATCCAAATGGGAGCATATTGTGGACACCAACCTTGGCCATGTTGACTTCGACGATTTCAAGGAAAGAATGTACGGAAGTGATAGACGTTTGCCTACGTCAATTGCAAGAAGAATGATGCGCAACGGAATTGTTCATGCAGCTGGATTTCCGCTAGCAAAAGAGTGTCCAGAACTTATGGTGGAATGTGCATTGCATTATAATGCACGGGAAAGACAGATAGAAGCTCCTGATGGAAGAGTTCTTGCATACTTGTCTGAACCAACCATTCAAGAAACTTTTGGAATTCCAGTGTACAACCGGACATCCTATCGAACCAAAGAAGATGCACTCAGACTTTACAAAGATCAGCAAGACCTTGCTGTAATGACTCATCAAGCTCAAACCTAACAAGGAAGGAGTTAATGTAATACATTTGGGAAGAATATGGCTTACATTGTCTTTGTCACGAACAGAATAGTAGGCAATCCTCATGGTGTGCCTTTCGAAAACTGGATGTATTATTTCATTGATGAAATAATTACCGGAGTCAAGATGTTTAACTGGTCCAGAATGATCAGTGATAGCCTCCATGAGCAGTTGGTCAACCTGGAGGAAACCAAAACCTTCCATATGAGCTCGTACGTCATATATTCGCTTGCGAGGTATTACAGGTATTCTGGCCTGGTTTGCAAGGGTGTGGTCGGCAACGGCGAAGGACAACTCAAGGCCTAAGTGATTATATCCATAAACAGTGTACCAAGGAGAAGTCACATTTTATAAGGGCACATGATGCCTTTCTCATGTATATCACTCAAATTCTCCAAGGTGGAACACATCAGAGGCTCACTCGTGAAGCCAAAAGTTTGATCAACCGGTATGGATCCTAGTTCACCCAGTTTCCCAGATTTACATACATCAGAATTCAAGGATTCATAGATCGCCCATACAGACTGCCAATCTATCCAACCAACAAAATGGTTTTGTTGGAAGTCTTCATGCAATTTAATATATTTAATATCCAAAGGTCAAAATGTATATACCGCTATTTTTCCATTTTTTATCTGGCATAGAACTGGCGTCCAACGGTGCAAGTAACCAGAGTGCTCGGATCGAGATACAAAATATTCATTCATATCATACAAGCCGATGAACACTTTGATCCCTCCATCACATCGGGAACCGGACAAGAGAGAAATATGCTACCCGTGATAGACTTAGAAGATTTTTGGCCATGTTCATGAGTTTGAGGAGGAAAAGGCTATATCAAAATTGCCACTACATGATAAGGGCACAAAACCTTTCAAGGTACCCGATCAATTGAGGATGATGAGTATATTCCGCGTACCAAGCTTCACGAAAGCGAGTCACTCTCCGTGGAGATGGTCTAAGCCCAGATGTATCTTGGCAACATTAATGCTTATTTTCAAATATTCTCAGTGGTGGATAGATCAACAAGTGCAAGTTTTGCGACAGAGAAATGTGCAATTCACATATGAATTGATGGGCGATACGAAGTCATGTTCCTCAAATGCCGGAGCATCTTGTGCAAAGGGAGCAGCAAATGCCGCCAACTTGAAAAAGAGGAAAGAGATTGATGACCTTGCAAAGCAGAACAAGAACAAAGCATTGGAGGAGGGACCTTCTCGAAAGAAGCACAAATCCAGACCTCTTCAGTCAGCTACATCCAAGAACATAGATGAAATATTAGCCATGGATGAGGAGTCTTGGGAACATGTCGTAATTCCTTCTCCAGTTAGAGATGTGGAACCAGTGCAATTAGAAGACAATGATCACTTTCCTTTGCTGTGCATCGGGAATTTCGAATCGTATAATACATCAGATACACCTAAAAATGGTCACATCACATTGAAATCGGTAATTAATTAAATATTTTTAATATTTAATTAAATTCCGAATTTGATTCAAAGATAAATAAATTTTCAAATAATTTATTTATATTGTTCACTTTTTCATTTCGATTAAATAAAATAGTTTATTTAATCATCTTTCAGATTCGCTTTAATTAATCAAATAAACATTATGATTTATCGATATTAATTATCATATAATCTGGCTTGAATATTTTATTCAAATAAAGACAACACCTCTTTCTAATTAATCTCTTGTAATCCTTTCACAATTAAATATCTCAAATATTTAATTAAATTTTCTAATATCTATATTCTACACCAAATATCTCAAATATTTAATTAATTTTCTAAATACATCAATAACTAAATATTCCTAAACATTTAATTTAATCTTCATAGTTCTAAAATCAAAAATCAAACTCACATAAATGAAATTAAATAAATTTATTTATTTAATATTTGCATTATCTTCAACAACCGTGAAACAAAACTGCCGAAATAGAAAATTAAATTCCTCTGTTCCTGTGCAAGCTTGTTCCCATGGGTTGAAGACAGGCATCCATTCTTATCTCCAACCTCCCAACCTCTTCCATTTTCTTCTCAACCTCTCCATCTCTCACCATTCAAACTTACCAGACAATCTCACAGCCGTTGATTCTTGCCAGCTAGGATTTTGCCTTAAAAAAACTATAAATAGGACTGTCAGGCCTTTGAAATCATATAGAAACTTTCAACAGAGAAACTATAGTCAAATAGCTCTCAAGCATCCATAGCATAGTCTTACAACATCCATAGTTTTTAGAATCATAGCATATCATGGCCAATCATCCACATAGTTTAGTTTCAATTTATAGCCCCTGTACATAATCTACAGCCCCTGTGCATATCCGTCAGCATTCTCACCTCCACCAGCATATAGGATAGAGAACTTCCTTTGCATACTCATTCTGCAGATTGCCATTTGGAGAAGCCAAGCTTACACAATCTGAGAGCAGCAGCTTCAAACAAATCTTTGGAGATAGAGAAAGATGGAACGCCTCTGAAGAAGCTTCATTTGTTACTCTTTCAATTAATTAGCTTTCCTTCAGTTTAAAGTTCTATTATTTGTGTTTATTGTTTTCATTTTGATTAATATATTAACATTACATGTATTACCAACATCATGATGGGGAATTGAAGAGGGAACATTTCACCAAAGAAATCTAAGAAGACCCATCTGTGCAGGAAATTCCGGATATGCCAGAAATCCAATTGGTGCAAGAAGTTCAAGAGATTCAAAACATGCCGGAAATTCAAGATGTCTGCGAAGATCAAAATATTCAGGATATATAGGATGTCCAGGATCAACAGGAAGATGGAATTGAACAGTCAACCATCCCGGATTGGCTAAAAGAAAGATTAAAGAGGAAGGCACCAGTAGAGGTTCCTGAAAAAGATGATGCCACAAATTTCTTGGCAAGGCTAGAGCAAACTGCCAAAAGGAAGAAAGCCAAGAAATTTTCTGCCATACAAAGGGATGAAGCTGGCAATCGCACGGTGCAAGTAGTAGTGCCTACAATCGATAAATTCCAAGATGAAATTGCTCCGAATGAATATGCCATCACGACCATTGATATGGGTCCGACGACAAAGGGGCAGGAAGTTGAGGACTTGGACAATTCCGTTGCCACTATCAAGTCTAGGCTGCAAAGGGAAGTGGCAAAGAAAAAAGAATATAAAAAAGAGATTGAGCGTTTAAAAGATTATATCCAGCACTTGACCAGGCCACTCAATCAAGGTGACCAGGCAGCACTTCCACCTCCGCATTCTTCACAAGAACTGGTTGCAAATTTTGAAGAAGAGTTGACTACCGCCAGAGAAGCTAAGGACTGGATGGCTGGAAAGAAAGATGAGGCAATGGAATTCGCGGAGAAGCTGGCATATGTGTATGAACAAACTTCCTTCCTGTTGTCACGAGTTACAGACTTAGCGGAATCATGGGATGGCCTTGAAGATATTCAGAATAAGATTATCCCATGTATTCGAGAATTAAAAGGCATCTCGAAGCAAAAGTTGATTGATGACAAGATTATTGAGGCTAGAGCTGCATATGATTTCAGTGGCTGGTATTATGCTCTGATTTCACGAAGAGAAGTCCTGGAAAGGGTAAAGCAGGATAGCGCCAAAGTTGAAGAGCAGGCAAAGGAGATTCGAAGTAAGGTTTACCAAATGGCTGCAGATATGCTTGACCGGGATATTGTTCGAAAGAAACACTTGCGGCCACAAAATTTAAAAGAACAAGTTCAAAGAATTTTCTCCACCACCTTTGGGCCAATCATGAAAGAAAATTTCACCAAGGCATTCCACTTCATGACCGTCAGGGAGGCTTTCTTGCTGCATGAACCAAAATGGACGACCACCTTTGCAGGATGTGCTGAGAGTTTGGACTTGCTGGAATACAACGTCAATGCGCTTTCAGACATTGCCATGGAAGAAGTCGGCCAGATCGTGTCAAAGTTCGCCGAACGTGATGCTTTGCAGGTGGATAAGGATGCAACTCCAGATGCCTGAAGTTCTCTCCAGTTAACTGATGGATGTTTAGGAAACCCTAATTAGGGTTTAGTTATGTTGAATCTGGGCCATTCATCTCATTTTAATCTTGGCCATTCATTGTAATCCGGGAATGCTATATAAACCTCCCCCCCTCTCTCTCATTTCATTAGAAGTAGATTAAGAGGAGAAAAATAGAGGAATTAGTAGAGAATTAGAGAATTCATTAGAGATTAGATTGTAGAGAATAAGAGAGAGTTTTATGAGATTGTTGCAAAAGACTATTTTGATAATAAAGTTCATCATGCATGAGGTGCTTTGAATCCTTTGATTGTCAAATGGTTGCATGGTTACATACTTCTCTTCCTCGTCTAATAGATTTGAATTAGAATTTCATTTAAATGTATGTTAAAAAGAATGACAGATTGATAACAAGGGTTAGCGAAACTTAGCTCATACTTTCTTTGAGTGGATGCTTTTCATTCAATGTGTAAAGTTAGACTGAGCTTTATCGTGGATGCTTTAACGTTTACTTCGAATAATGTTGTTCTATTGATGGTATTGTTCGTGGTGAAGAAATTTTAAGCACAAATCCCAGAAGATTGCACTTGCTTTGTGTAGTTGTCGTTTAAACGTGGCGAAACAAAGTATTGTTTATTTGGTTTCACTCAATCTTTTCCGTCTCTTGATTTCATAGGACTAGCATAGGATTTCTAAAACCCTTACTCTCTTTTCATTTTTTTTATAAAATCAGAAAAATCCAAAATAATACTGCATTCATGTCTTTGCTTTTCTGAGTAACCTACCAGAGTTAAATCCCAATTGTCCCCCCAGCAAATCACATCAAAACCACAGAGCTTATCCGCACTCATCTTAAACATTGGAATTACCGTATGATCTTACTTGCAGTCTTAGCATATGAGGTAGTTTTTCAAGAGGGGATATAGCGTCTTTGACACCTTATTCTAGAATGTTTGTTGTGTCATAAAACATGCATCAACACACAATAGAAGCGAGACTTGGCAAATGACCACAACATTGACATGCCTTGAAAGATGTTTTAGCTTCAAATTCAAGGCATCAAAGATCTTTACTTTCCATGCATTAGTTACCCTCTCACTTCTCTAAGGACGCAAATATTGGGGTATATATTTGAAACTTTGCATTGAGGGAGTTCTTGTGCCTATGTTATCAAATACATTTGGGTAAAGAAGAGAATTCCACATTCTATTATTTTTGTGAGATTTTGTGTTGTCCTCTTCTTGAGTTTTCCACATTGTTACCATGTTGCATAGAATTCCTTGTATGGCAGATTCCTCTTCATGCTGAAACATATATCCCTATTTAGTCCTCCCATTTTTTGTACAACATGCTAAACAAGGATGTATATTTAGTTGGTATGCTAGAGTTTGCTACTTTTCTTTTAAGTATTTGATATTGACATAGTGAGACTCAATAATTTTCTATTGGTGTTCCACATCTCCATCGAGCACGAAATTAGTAGAGGTATTTGATCCAGAAAGGATCTAGAAGATGTTGGATAGGAATTGAATTTTTATTCCTGAAATTTTGATAATTACTCATTTTATGACAGTTGAAACTATTGGTTGTCATCAAGAAGTGGTTTTGAAAATGATATTAGTGGTTTCTAACCTGTTTGTAAGTTTTGTCAATTTAGTAGCTCTTGTGACACCACTTGGTGGCCTTGCAACCATTGGGCAATTGTGACTATAAAAAGGGATGGATTCGCCACAATGCACTATTGGAGCAATTGTGACTATAGAAAACGATGGTTTTACCACAGTGCAAGTGGGCACTAGGGTAAGTAAACAACATTGTCTTGTTTTGGAGCTCGAAATTCTGATAGGCAATTTCTAGTGCATAACAGGACTTCTTAGCATCATCATAATGATATCGAAAAGACAAAGAAAGCTTTCTAAGAGGTTGGAAATTTGTTTTATCCAATAGAAGGGGAAAGGCTTAGTTCCAATTTGTAGGAGACTTAACTAAGAGTAAGAACAGTTTCAAAGTTATTATCAACTCTTTGTATTGGTTTTTCCAAGTAATTTAACTCAAGTAGATGTGCTACTGGACCAGCTGGTTTTCCTACATTAATGGAGGTTGTCCAATGTAAAATTGAATGTTCTTAGTTTTTGTGTATCATTTTATTTCTAGTTTCCAATTAAATGCACCATCTATCAAGCTTCCAAGATCAAACTTCATACTGCCAAGCAGAATAATAGTTATGAATTATAGTTTGCAAACAAAGTGTTTGACAAAATTATGGGTCATTTTGGTACTAGAGTTGGTTACTAACCATAAGGATCTAAGTGGAAATTAAAGTGAATGATAGTGACAAGGTCTTCAAGAGATCAAAACTTAGCTAGAAGCACTCTAAAGATTGGAAGATAAAGGTGGAGTGGAGAAGTAAGAATAAGAGGACATAAATGCAAGAGTTTCAAACATTAGAGAGTCCACATGTAACATGTAATGAAATTTTGACATTAGATTACTCAAGAATAGTCATTCACAAATGTTTTAGTACAAGCTCTAGCCAATAAATTTGATATTAGAGATGATAGAGAATAGGTAAAGAATGACTAAGAGAATACTCAAGATGGTAGAGAAGCGAAGAAAGATGTAAAATCTAAAGCAACTCCTTTTAAAGTCGAAACCAAAGTAGAAATTGAGATACTTAAGTGCCAAGTTAGTGCTAAGATATTAAATATATTAATAAAGCAATTTGAAGTGTATTTTAGAGTTAATAATGTCAATGAAGTACAAAGGATTTCTTTTGCTTACTTTAAATGGATGCTCATGCTTTTTGTATGATGGGAGAGGTATCTTGCTTCTTATGAGAAGAAAAAGAAAGTAGTAGTAAATTATAGATATGAAGGTTTCTAAGGATTGCTAAGTTTTTTTTTTTTATCTAATTGTTCATGAGACCAACCAAAAGATTAAGTGGCTTTCCTATCGACAAGGTGGCGGACAAATTGTAAAATATTACACAATTGAATTTCAGAAACAAGCCATGTTGCTTGGCGTGGAATTAGAAGAGGAGGATATCCTCAACCAATATTTTGGTGGATTGCACTCTAATCTTAGAGAAAGTCATTACCAAGAAGCCAACAAAACTAGACAAGGCATGTGTTATGGAATATATAGAGAGGAAGAGAAGCAAAAAGGGTGAGGGAGAATATTCTAAACAAGGACAACAAAACAAAAATCAACAAAAAAAGGATAAAGGAAAATTGTAATAACCACCCCTAATTTTTTCTTGAAATTTTCAACAACTAAGAGTAATATGCAATGCAACTTCCTTTCCACCTTTCTGATCACCCAAATCTCAGAATGGGCAAGGTGAGAGCATACAGTGTTCAAGATTATACAATTAAACTAAGATGCAATAACTGAAAATAAATTCTCTAGGCGGCAAGCTAGCCAATACCACTTATTCAATGGAGTGCTTACAATACTGAAAGAAAGCACACAACCACTTGTTCAAAGGGTGCAATTACTATAGTTCCACTAGACGCTGCCCCTCAAAAATGAGTCATTTCAGACGGGACGTTTCAGACGGAGACATCGTGAAACGCCCCCCCGCCGTCCCCCTTTTCGCACCAATGAAACGTTTTGCTTTTTAGGAGACTTCTGACGTCCCCGAGACTTCCCGGTGTCCCCCAAAATGCAAGAGTCTTCTACACGTCCCCTTTAAAATACATTAAAAAATGATTTTGTTTTTTAAAAACAGAGGTAAAATTTATAAGTTTAAAATTTTAATGTATTTTTGAAACCTAAAAACTAAATCGACATTATTTGACTTAATTTTTCAAGTCATTATTTTCATTTTGGAGTGTTTACACGTGGGCACTGGGCGTTGTCTGACGAGGGTTTTTTTGTTTATTTTTTGTATGCTTTGTTGGATGTCCATACCCGTCCAAACTCCAAACCAAAGCTCCTATGTTTCATGCTTTTCTGGATGCCCATACTCCATACCCGTCGAAGCACAGGAGGCGTTTTAAGTTCTTATTTTTTAAGTTTTAATTTTTTTTTAACTTTTATGCTTTGCTGGGTGTCCTGCGTCTGCCGTCGATGCAAGCAGAGGAAGTCATGGCAGTGGTCGATGCAAGCAGAGGAAGTCACGGCAGTGCTAGAAAAAATGCCTCAAAGAAATGTCATCGCATGGGATGCAGATTTGTAGTGTATGTTTCAAGAGTCAACATTGTGCGCAGGGAAGGATAATTAATTAGAATCGATTGCAACTGCTTGGACACCATTTAAATTGGTCATTCCACGCATTGACTCATTTATAGAATAGGAATTGGTTTTTTATTGTTTGGTTTCATTGTCACCCATAAATTATTTACGAGCATCTCAAATAATGCTTGCCCAGAATATTTAAGTTTTGTCAATTTCCTTCTTCCCCACAGATGATTGTTTCAAAGGTTGGAGTAGAAAATATATGAAGTGACATCAATATTATTAATATCTTTCGTAGTCAACAGCTCACCTATACAATAAAAAGGTTGACACAATCCATCAGCGTTGTAAGAGAATTAATTTATTGCAACTTCGAACTTATTTAGGTAATCCTGAATATTTTGGTATTAAAAACAATGAATATTTTCTTGGATTTTTGTGAAATGAACTATATTAAGGGATGGAAATTATTGTGTCCCATCCTAACATAATCTCTGACGTTTGTATACTCATGTTTGTATTTTAATGAAATGAACTATATTAAGGGATGGAAATTATTGTGTCCCATACTAACATAATCTTTGACGTTTGTATACTCATGTTTGTATTTTAAAGAGCGTGAGTTGAAGGAAAATACAAAACAACTAAAACCACATATTTTTGTTTAACAATGAAAATCCAGTATATTTTGATTTTCATTGTTTCAATGTTCACTAGTTCAATGAAATCATTGCAATGAGTTTAAACTCTAAACTTTACTTATTCCTTAGGCTTCTATAGTTATACATCTTTTTATAACCATTTTTCAAGTACTATATGTATTTCAAGACTTCCCACCGCCCCTCAGTCCCTCACCCCCAAACTTAGGCCCCGCCTCAGGCCAAACCCGTCCCCTGCCCTAGTCCTCGTCCCCGTCTCCAAACTCCGGAACTATGAAAAATTACAAACATCCACTTATTCAGTGGACAAATAAAAGGGCACTTCCACTTATTTAGTGGGAAAGCTTAATATAAATTAACCACTTGTTCAGTGGGGTGAGTACATTCATCAATGAGAATTGATCAAACTCATTGGCAGTACTACCATCCAATGTTACAATATGAAATGCATAGAAGATGATAAATTTCGGTAGTATAACCATCCAAAGTATTACAAAGTTAGTTCATATGCATTGCAAAAGACCATATAAGAGGAATAACTGACGACATGAAGTATTAATATTAACATATTGTTGAAACACCCCAAATAGTGCCAATGATCATGAATCAACTAGCAATACTATGAAAATTACAATGAGATACCTTGTATGAATGAAGTGTAATGTTGGTCAAGATCTAACATGTTTTTATAGTTGTTTTACTGCCAAATTAGACTAGAACTTATATTGGAAATGCTCAAGGAAAGTTGGAAGAAGTATCTCACACCCAACTAGGCAACACAAGAAGAAAATGTTAGATGCATAGGACAACTAAGAGGGGGGGTGAATCAGTTGTATACTTAAAACATTCAAACCCTCAATATCTTTTCAAACCCTTATCAATCATTAAACCCTTATTATGCATTAGCAAAATGTAAACATATGAAACAACAATGCAAACAAATCCAAACATATAAGAACATTAGATTTACGTGGAAAACCCAAGGGAAAAACCATGGTGAGGATTAGCTCATATATATATGAATTGCAACACCAAATACAATTAGGCTCACTGCCCAGAAAAAGAAGAAAGCCTCACTGTCAAGAAGAAAGAAGATAGAAGAAAACTGTTACAAAGAGATTCACTATCTCAAGGCAACAGGAGAAATCCGCCACCAAAACTTTGTGTCATCCACAACCTTTGGCTCATTGCCTCCAACAACTTCAAGCACATTGAAAATGTAGACCCTTCTGCTCACTACTTTGGAGTCATAGGAATTAAGCTCACACTCAAATCACCACACTTAATCAAATTCACATCTTTCACACACCTTTTACAAATCCACACACATCTCCAACAATTCACCTTGCTTATATACCATCCATGACCTAAACAAACTCAATTAGGCCAGCCTTAATAAAATGTATGCACCTAAAATGTGCAACACCAAAATAGGTCGACACCAAACACCTCTATGGTGGAAAGAAGTGAAGGACGACCACACCAAGGGTTAACTAGGACCCAAATATACATCACCACACTACTCAACACATCCACAATCCATAAGGTACCTCCACAAATAGTGCTAGCACGCCAGGTCAACCTAACTTGAACTAACACTACAAGCGACCACATACATGCTTCTCTAGGTCACACAAACCACATAATAACACTTCACAACATCCACACATCTTAGAATATTCCAACATCATTAAAATATTCTACAACTCTGCCACAACCACTTGAAACTAAGAACACCATCATTCTATGCAACCAGACACACTACCATAGAACACAACTTACTATCCAACCTTGTAGAACACCTCAACACTTGAAACCTCAAGGGAAGGAAGTTGTAGACAATATAAGCATGTTCCCAAATCTGAAAGAAAAGAAAACTCACTACGGAGAAATGTGGAGCAATCTCATTTCTCCCAGACCACCTTCTATACAGACAAACACACTATCAAACACAACTTTCACTGGCATGCAATCTTGAACTTGAAACTCTGGATATAGAACCTTTTGAACACCTCTGATCATCATATCCAAGCCACACAAGCATATCTTCAAGTATGAAGAAATGCGGAGCACAACACTGAACACACCTATGTTACATTGTACACTCTTTTATTCAAATTTTCTCAAAAGCACTTGGAAACCAAGTGAACTTACTGGAACTACAACTTTTATCCATCAAGACATCAATGACAACACCTATGACAACACTACAATACTTTCTTATCAAACCACAACACATCCATATTAGCACAAGCACTTGACAACACAAACCATCTCCATACAGTTGACATCAATGAGCAACACCAACAACTGTTGACATCTATGACAACACTAGCAACATGCTTGCAAAAATCTCCTCCTTTTTCATTGATGGAAACACCAACTCTCTGAAAAACCATCAGCAAAAAAGGAAACGAACAACAACTCTGCAACAGGTAGATCTCCCCTTGATTGGCGCATCTCTTACTCTTCACACTCTCTCTTTTACTTCTGCTTCACCAACTTCTCCCCCTACTTGAGGATTTCTTCAATCTCTCATTCTCTTGTGAACAATCTCTCCCCCTATGTTTTTTATACCATATTCTTTCCTGCAATACTCTTCTGCACTATGGTTTTTCAACCAAATCTCCCCCCCTTTGACATGAATGGAAAAGGGCCATAAAATCATCCAACTTTCTTTCCTACATACTTCACATTTTTTACTGTTCTTTCTTATTGAAATCTTTTGCTCTTCCCCTTTGACAACACTTAAAGGGAAACACCTGCACCTTTCACACATCATCTGTATAGAACTTTTTCTTTAGACAACACTTGCAACACCAGCAAACAACTACTCTTTCTCCACCATACTCACTTTTTTGCACTCTCCCCCTTAGGGGCACACAATATGCTCCATCTGATTATACCAACCAAAAACATTACTACCTACTCCCCTTGAGAGGTAGCATTCAACATCAATCTAGGACCAAGAATGTATCTTGAAATGCTTCCTGGACACATGCGCCAATGTATGCATCTAATTGAAAGGAGGGGCAATAACCCCTAACTTCTGTTGAAGATACTCAAAAGTATCTTTAGGAAGAGCCTTTGTAAAGATATTTGAAACTTGATCTTTTGTAGGCCCACGTACTCTAACTTCACCTCATTCTTTGCAAACTTCTCTCTTAAAAAGTGATATCGGATAGAGATATGTTTTGTTCTTGAATGCATTACTGGGTTCTTTGAGATATTGATAACATGTATTGTCAGATAAGATAGAAATAGGTTCATCATATGATAATATGATAGCCTTCAATGTTTGCTTCATCCATAACACCTGTGTGCATCATGATTTTGTTGCAATTTTAGCTTCTATAGTAGATAATGATACTGAATCTTGCTTCTTACTTAACCATGAAACCAATTTCTTCCAAGAAA
The DNA here is from genome assembly GCA_007258455.2 of Sequoia sempervirens. NCBI lineage: Eukaryota > Viridiplantae > Streptophyta > Pinopsida > Cupressales > Cupressaceae > Sequoia > Sequoia sempervirens. The sequence continues at coordinate 331,977 of VDFB02387975.1, read as the reverse complement.
GAAAGCACCACCACTTGTACTTTTTCTATCATCTGTACAACCTTCCCAATCTACATCTATATATGCACTCAAGGAAAAATCAATATCCCTAGGATACCATAAACCAAATTCAGAGTTCCTTTCAAATAGCTAAATATCCTCTTCACTACTACAACATGAGATTCTCTAAGATCTTTTTGAAATCTTGCCACAAGACAAACTGCATGCATGATATCTGGTCTAGTAGCAGTTAGGTATAATAGTCCTCCAATAATTGATCTATACTTGCTCTGATTAGCCTTAGGAGATCCATCATTCTTGCTCAATTTACAACTAGTAACCATAGGAGTACATACTGGTGTATAATCCTCCATTCCAAACTTCTTCAACATTTCCTTGACATATTTTGATTGTGAAATGAAAATACTTTTTTTCTTATTGACTGATTTGTAATCCAAGGAAGAAATTCATCTCTCTACACATTGACATCTCAAACTCTTTCTACATTTCCTCTAAAACTTCTTGCACATACCTTCATTTCCTCCAAAGATAATGTCATCAACATACACTACCACAATCAAGATTTTTTCTCCTTCAAATTTCAAATACAGGTTACTATCTGTAGTGCCTTTCCTAAATCCTTGCTGCAATAGGTACTTATATAACCTTGCATACCAAGCTCTAGGAGCTTGTTTGAGTCCATACAATGCTTTCTTCAATCTAAAGACCATATCAACATCATCTGATGATTGAAATCCTTCTGGTTGTTCAATGTATACCTCTTCTTCCAACTCACCATTCAAGAATGAAAACTTTACATCCATCTGATATATTTTGAAGTCTTTATGTATTGCAAAAGCCTTAAACATTCTAATGGATTCCACCCTTGCCATCAAAGAAAATTTCTCCTCAAAATCTATTCCTTCTACTTGTGAGTAGCCCTTACACATAAGTCTAGCCTTGTTTTTGAAAAAATTTCCATCCTCATTCAGTTTGTTCCTGAAAACCCACTTAGTTCACAACACATTCTTATTTGCAAGTCTTGGTACCAATTCCCAAGTCCGATTCTTCTGAATCTATTCTAGTTCCTCTTTCATAGCCTTGATCCAATTCTCATCTTTGTATGCCTTAGTCACTATTTTAGGTTCCACCTCTAAAAGTAAACAAAAATTTGTCTGTTCTTCTATCATAGCTATTTGTCTCCTTCTCAACACACCTTTTCTCTTATCTCCAATGATTTGATCTTCAAAAGGATTCTTCTACACATACTTAGGAGTCTTAGGGATCTTTTCCAAAGCTTCTTCCCCTTCAACTATCATTTCTTTTTCCTTCTCTTCATCCTTTTCTTCTTCACTACAAGGGGATTCATCAAATTCATATCCTTATATCAGTACTGAACTCTGTAGTGGTTCTTCATCCACCTTAACACTTTCACTTTCAACAATCTTCTTCAACCTTTTATTATAGCATTGGTAAGCTTTGCTTCTTGTAGAGTATCCAAGGAAGATTCCTTCATCAGATCTTGCATCAAACTTTCCTAAGTTTTCTTCATCTCTTCTGATATAGCATTTACTTCCAAAAACTTTGAAATACTTTACAGTAGGAGGTTTACCATACCATAACTCATAGGGAGTCATTGAACTGTTCACTCTTTCTTGACCTCTGTTAAGAATGTAGACTGTAGTATGAATTTCTTCTCTCCAATAGACATTCGATAGATTTTCTCCCTTCATCATTGTCCTAGCTACTTTTTGAACTATTCTATTCTTCCTTTCCACAACTCCATTCTACTGAGGAGTTCTAGGAGTTGGCACATGTCTCTTTATTCCATGATCTTTACAAAAACTATTAAACTCATTGGAGGTGAACTTACCACCTTTGTTAGAACTTAAGCACTTTATTTTTATATCCATTTCATTCTCAACGATAGACTTAAATGATTTGAACTTATGTAGGGCTTCTGACTTTTCTTTAAAAAATGTTACCCAAGTCATTCTATAATAATCATCAATTAACAATATAAAATACCTATCACCATGTGAGCTTCTTATTCTGGTAGGTCCACATAGATCTGTATGCACCAACTCCAAAGGACCTATGGTAGAATATTCTTTAGTCTTGAACCTCTTCTTTTTTTGCTTTCCAAACTATCATTCCTTGCAAATTGCATTGATAGGTTTTGTAATCTTTGGCAGATCTTTTACAACATCAGTAGAACTGATCTTCACTAGGCTATCAAAATTGATGTGACCCATTCTTCTATGCCATGTCCAAATCTCATTGATTTGAGACATAAAGCATTTAACACCACTACCTTTGAGTTGGTAAAAATTACCTTCTAACTTTGTCCCTGCAACAACCAAAGTACCAAATCTTCCTTTTTTGATTTCACAACCATCATCCTGAAACACAAGATTATATCCTCTGCTACACATCTGTCCTGGACTTATAAGGTTATGCCAGAGACCCTTGACATAAAGAACATTATCTGTTTTATGCTTGGCATCAAAACTTATTGAACCTTTTCCACAAATTTTAGTAGATTTATCATCACCAAACTTAACAAGACCACCATCACACTTCTGAAGTTTAACAAACTTACTCTTATCACCTGTCATATGATTTGAGCACCCACTATCAATTATCCAGTAATTCCTCTCTTCTTTTGCATGAAAAGCAGTCATCATAGTTCCTTCAATGTTGTGACCTATTACTAGAGCACTTTCCTTCACACATCTTTCAGGATTAGCAGAATTAGTTCCAACTTTTAGAGCCATGAACAAGCATTCATCACTATCCTCATTAGGATAGTCACATTTTTCATCATCAAACACACCATTGTCTCTTTCAACATAATAATTCTTTTTGACAAATTTTCCTTTATGATCCTTAGGTTTGTCATTTGAAACTTTGTTTGGACATTTAGAATCATAATGACCTATCTTTCCACAATTGAAACACTTAAAGGGTAACTTACCTCCATATTTTCCAGTGCCCTTTTTCAATCTCCTTACAAAATTTGCTTCCGCCTCATCAAGATCATCCACATATGATTCATCATCCTTCTCTACTTGGTAGACTTTAAAGGAAAATTCTTTACTTGTAGCACCTTGACCAAACTTTCTCAATTCATAAGAAGTTAAAGCACCAAACATCTGATCTCTAGAATAATTATCCAAATTTTGAGCTTCCTCAATAACAAAAACTTTAGAACTAAAAGTTTTACGAAGAGTTCTTAATAATTTTTTCACAACTTCTCTTTCTTCTAGATTTCCACCAAGATCATTGATGGCATTTACAACTTCATCAGCTCTGAGCATGTAGGTGGTAATATCTTCATCTTCAGACATTCTTAGGGTTTCAAATTTGGCTTTGTAGTTCTGCATCTTTTCTTGCTTGAATTTATCATGTCCTTCATAAGTACTTTCTAACTTTGTCTAGACATATTTTGTAGATTTTAGACTTATCACCTTCCCAAGTTCAAAATTAGTGAGACCACATAGAATAACATTCCTTACTTTACCACTACTCTCATATTCCTTGATTTCATCATCACTTTTCAGATCAACAATAGGCATAGTGTATCCTTTTTCAATTGACTGCTAGCCACCAAATCTAAGAGAGACCAAAAAGAATTCCATCCTGGCTTTCCAGTAGGTATAATTCATTCTATCGAACATAGGAGCTTTGACAACCTTCTTGTGTACCATCCAGATCTACCTCAAGTGATTAAGCTTTCTCCAAGGAACCACAACTCTAGTACCAATTGTTAGATGCACAAGACAACTAAGAGGGGGTGAATCAGTTGCATACTTAAAACATTCAAATCTTTATCAATCATTAAACTTGTTATACATTAGTAGAATGTGAACATATGAAACAACAATGCACAAAAATCCAAACACATTTAAGAACACCAAATTTACTTGGAAAACCCAAGAAGGGAAAAACCATGGTGAGGATCAGCTCACATATATATGAATTGCAACACTGAATACAATTAGGCTCACTGTCAAGGGCTCCTTGCCCAGAAAAAGAAGAAAGACTCATTGTCAGGTTGCTCACTGCCAAGAAGAAAGAAGATAGAAAAAACTGTTACAAAGAGATTCAATATCTCAAGGTAATAGGAGAAATCCACCACTTAAGCTTTATGCCATCCACAACCTTTGGCTCATTTCCTCCAACAAATTCAAGCACACTGAAAATGTAGGCCCTTTTGCTCACTACTTCAAAGTCATAGGCATTAAGCTCACACTAAGATCACCACACTTAATAAAATTCACATCTTTCACACACCTTCTACAGATCCACACACATCTCCAACAATTCGCCTTGCTTATATACCATCCACGACCTAAACAAACTCAATTAGGTCAACATTAATGAAACATATGTATCTAAAACATGTAACACCAAAATAGGTCAGCACCAAACACCTTCATACTGGAAAGAAGTGAAGGATATTGACCACACCAAGGGTTAACTAGGACCCAAATATACATCATCATGCTACTCAACACATCCACAATCCATGAGGTACCTCCGCAAATAGTGCTAGCATGCCAGATAAACCAAACCTAAACTAACACTACAAGCGAGCACATACACGCTTCTCTATGTCACACACACCACACAACAACACTTCACAATAGCCACACATCTTAGAATATTCCAACATCATCAGAATATTCTACAACTCTGCCACAACCACCTGAAACTGAGAACACCATCATTCTATGCAACCAAAGACACTACCACATCACACAACTCACTATCCAACCTTGTAGAACACCTCAAAACCTTAAACCTCAAGGGAAGGAAGTTACAAATAATATAAGCACATTCCCAAATCTGCAAGACAGGAGACCTCATTGAGGATAAATGCAAAGAAATTTCATTTCTCCTAGACCACCTTCTATACAGACAGAGAAATTGTCAAACACAACTTTCACTGTCGTGTGATGCAAAACTTGAAACTCTGGATATAGAACCTTTGAACACCTTTGATCATCATATCCAAATCACACAAGCATATCTTCAAGTATGAAGAAACGCAAAGCACAACATTGAACACACCTTTGTTACACTGCACACTCTTTTATTCAGATTTTATCAAAAACACTTGGAAACCAAGTGAACTTATTGCAACTGCAACTCTTATCCATCAAGATATCAATGATAACATTGATGAAAACACCACAATACCTTCTTATCAAACCAAAACACATCCATATTAGCACAAGCACTTAACACCAACCATCTCCATACTATTGATATCAATGACCAACACCAACAACTGTTGACATCAATGACAACACTAGAAGCATACTTGCAGCAAAAAACACACTCAAACTCCTTGATATATTCCATAAATTACTAGGGAAACTTCTATTTAAGACTGCATAATAGAAGCAAAGAGTTATAGGTTAAAAATGTAGTCTATTTGTAGATCCAGTGATTGTACTACCCTCTAAAATTGCATTAACATATTAAATATTAAATTTTCCAACTCAAATAGAGGTGACAGTGATAGAGGAGGTCTAGGAGCCACTAGAAACATAATAAAACAACATGCAATGACTCTTTCCCTAAGCCTCACACTTCATTCACAAGAGCATTGCAACAAGTGGTAGAACCAAGTTGTGGTAAAATCAGACCCAAACAATAACTCCATGAAAGTGTATGGATTTTAGAAAAGGAAACTACACCACACTCATTGAAACTGATATAAGTGAAGGTATTGGAGTGTCTCACCCAAAATAAAGGGTACAACTTTCTATAGAAGAATGGTAGGAAAAACAACAAACCCTTCAAATCCTCCTTCAAAATCTTCAACAATATCCTCATAAACAACACCAAAATATTATAGATTCAAACATATCAAGATCTTTCATGGTTGTAATAAAAACTAGAACTTATCTTTGCAACTCTCTGGTGATTCTTGTATGAAATCACACTAAGCAACTAGGGGGTTTCATCCTTAAAACTATAATCCTCAAGAGGGTTTTCATCCTTAAGAAACGTTGAGAAGAACACAAGCTCTCTTCATATGCAAAAGCAAATACAATTTTCATGACAAAACTCACAAATGAGCCCTCAACCTCATTTTATAACTTTTTTGGAGAGAAATAACCAATTTTGAAATATAATAATTTCTTTTTTCCCTCACAAATTAATTTTAAGAGAATTAATATTATTTTTCATGTGCAAAGTCCCCCAATCTTAGGCTTCCAACCTAAAACACATCTTAATACCTTTACAATGACCTATTACACTAAGTTTTCCTTTTAATATTTGAAACATTAGACAACTTAAGTGAATTAATTAAATTATAACTCAATATCTTATCCAAGTTGTGCAAAGTATCCAAATGACATAATTATGTAATTCTGATCATACCACAATGATACTAGAGTCATAAGACAATGAATTGAAGCAACTAGATGACTTACTAAAAATAGTCTCCTCCTCCAAGAAGTTTAGAGAGCTCCCAAATTGTTGAAAAAAGTGTCAAAAGACTCACCAAGACCAATGGATCTCACTTCCAAGAACCAAAGTCATTGTTTAACCAACCCTAAGCACTCCAAAAAAAATGGAGTTATCCCCAGCACACCAATTAGCCTTCAACATAACTTGGAAACTAGCTAATTGTTCACAAATCAATATAGCTTAAAATGAGGACATTATAGTCCTACGTCCCTAAAATTTCTTACCCTCAAGCAATTGTAAGTCTTAAACAATTGTTCAATCCCAAATAATCAGTGTGGCTCTAAGATACCAAATCAATCTAGGAGGTTTATCAAACTTTTTGTTTTACGTACTATGTTGCAACACACCTAAAATTAAAACCTTTATCTTTCTTTCTAAAAGAACAACAATATTTTACAAGAATCCAACAAACTCTCCAAAAAAATTCTTGGCTCTACCATGCTTCCATTGCACCACTTTGATATAAACAAAAAGATTTGTGAAAACAATCATTGTTTCCATTCCAAGAGTTTGTATGATGATAAAAAACATGTAAAAATTTATTGTCTTGAATAACCTTGAAAGATAACCCATTAGGATCCATAACACATTCATTTGTAAATTGGTCTTTGTTAATGATGTTAAAAGTTATCCCTTGTAAATAAGGATATAAATTAGCATAGGCTGAAAACAACTTATGACAACCACAAATATCTAAAATTTAAGATTTGCATTGGCTAGGGTATCCATTTTCTTTAGCTGAAACCATAAACTAACCTTTTCCAATGACTAAATGGTTTGAAAAAGCATGTTCTTGTATGTATTCAAGTTTGAAATCAATAACATATAATCCGGTTTCTCAAAATCAAGACCCTAGAAGAGGTACAACTGTTGCAAAACTAAAATATTTTAGGAAAGAATAAATTTAAACATTCCACCAACTGAAAATACCTCCCCAATAACCTCCAATTGAGCCATGCTCTAATTCTTTATTAAAATTTCACTCCAATCTACTTGTAAGTATGCAAATGAAACCATATATTGGGTGATTGGAAAGAAAACAACAACATTAATTCTGAGAATTTTATCCATAACCCTCCATGGAACATTTCTTTCATCATCCATAACCTCCACAAGAGATTTCCATAACACATGTAAGTACTCAAATGTAACTTCTTGGTGGCCAGACTGTATCAAAATGATAGCAATAAAGACACATTTATGACTTGTAGGTCTTTACATAGCTATCTCTTTGTCACTACCAAACTATACCACCTTCAATTGATGGTCTCTTGCATGAAAATTGAATGTTTATAATCATATTTTTTCCTCCTCAATCCGTTAATCATGAAGACTTTAAATATAGCTAAAATATCAACACAAGGGAAACTCCTTCTACCTCAGTAATATCTTCATTAGGTGGTATTCTAGAAGGATTACCAACCAAAATATTATTGTGCTTGATTACATGATTTTTACATCATTAGGATTAAGTATTTGGTTTCCATTTAAGGCTTTATGTGAATCAAGAAATTGAAATGATGAAAATCCCTCTTCATCTACATAACCTTAACAATCTTTGGTGGTCTCTCTTAAGCCAATCATGTGGAGCCACATCATGTTTGAACACCACACCTAGATCCCATATCTTGTTATTGTAATCACTTGTGTTACCAAAATCAAGAAGTGTCTCAACATCCATCATAAAAAGTGGATTACCAAAGGATGACTCTACATCCATCTCAAAAAGAGGATTATCAACAAATTGAAAATTATTACGATCTTCTTGCTCAAACCAATCTTCCTATCATCCTAACTTTGTTCTAAAAAAATTAGGAAATTGTTCTAAATCAAAATCTTCTTGGATCCTATCAAGCTCATTAATGACTTGCTTGATTTCTTCAACCCTTACCTTTTTGTTCTCCTTGAGTTGTTTTGCAACATAACATTGATTTTCTACTTCTAGAAGTGTCATTTGAACACTTGCTAATGAATTATTTGTTGATTTAAGCTCAAAGGTGAGCTCATCAACTTTTTTAATTTTCCTTTTAATGCATCAAGGGTCTCTTTACAAACTTAAGGGCATGGTCCATGTTTAAAAGTAAGTGTAGATAATCTAACTTCATTGTTTCCAAAACATATTTAATTGTTTGCAATTCTACAAGAGTGGATCCTCCCTCAATGCCCTTATTATTGAACACATTGGATATTGAGAGGGGGTGAATCAATATCCACAAAAAAATTAACCCCTCTAAAACTTAAGACTTTCAGCATAGTTCAAACTTTTTAACCAAATTAGAAACCCTTTAGTAGTATTAAAAGATATAGCAGTTTAAGTACTTAACAAGTTCAACAACCCTCAACAATGAAAGATGTAACAATTCCACTTCTAATCAGATTAGTAGAAAATAACACACATGCACAAGAGAACACCATATTTACATGGAAAATCTAATGAGGGAAAACCACTGTGAGAGTTAACTCACAATATAAAGGCTCACTACCAAAAAGGACTTGCAAATTAAGGCACACTACCTTAGAGAAAGATACAAAAGGACTTGTGAAACTAAAGCTAACACAACTTCAGGAGAAATATACAAGGACCTGATGAGACTCACTATCTCAAAGCAAGATACACAAGTTTATAGAAGAATTATAATATTTTTCAACACAACACTCTATTGACTGAGGCATTCAAGCACATCTGATCTTTCTTTCAAAAAAATTCACACTTTTTCTACTGGATCTTCAATGTATTCCACACTCTCTTCTTCGAACTTGTTCACATTATCATACTTCTTGCATTCCAAATGATCTTGCATTTATATCCACTGTAACACTTCAAAATTTCAATTAGGTAAGATGAGAGATAATACAAACAATAAATTCAATAGGTCAGCCATAATAACATAATGAGGTCCTATCTTGAAGATAGAGAGGACCAAAAAAAATCTTATTACATCTTCCAATGTGATCCAAAACAATTCACATGTTGGAGCACATCAACCTAAGTCGGCAATAGGGAAACATTTAGATGAATCGTGAAGCACATAACTAGTCGACCCAAAAACATACTTCCAATATAATTAAATTAATGTGGTCCCCAACAAGATATTCCAAGACCTAAATCTATCATAACACATCTTCAAATGATGGCATAGACCTTCAATCACATAGTACAAGCAAAGGAACAAGCCTTGCTAGCCAGATATCCATAATTAACCTAGAAATCCAACTGCCAACTCAAGATACAACACAACACCAAAGAGGCCAAACAACAATGTGTGGATCACATGGGGATGTTTCATGAACATCCAAAAAAATTTCCAAATACTTCTTTCATATTTTCATGCCACTAACAACCACCACAAACCAAACAAGAACCAAATACTTTATCCAAGAAGCACAAAAAATCATTCAAGAGATATAACATTAACATATAAACAAGTGCGGACCACTTCAATACATGAAATTGGAACTGAGGAACTACACAGATATTGAGACCACATTCACCAAGCTGTAGGAGTAGAGACATCAATGTAGAGAAATATGGAGCATTTTTCGAACTAGTTCAGATACTTAGTAACATTTCCAACCTTCTGCAATTCACAAATCTCCTCGGAAACATTAGTGACCTAAAAAGATATGAGTGACATCCACAAAACACTAACTTTGAATCCCAAACCGCAAGATCATATCTTTAGTTCAACAAAGGAATGTGAAGCATTCTCCCAAACAAACTTCAATGCAACTTCCAAGAACAAAACCTTTCAAAAATTTACAGAGGTCAAAACTTTCTTTCATCAACACATGCTTCATCAAGAAAATCAAGAGAGAGAATGCGACATACTTTAGACCTTCAACAACATATCTTCACCATCAACAACACTTCTAATCCTCATCTTAATATGTCATTATGAAATCAACTCTGATGGCAAAAACTATACTCAATACTTCTTAGATAAGGCATGACATCCAACCATGAACTTGAACAACACCACCATACAACAATGATAGCCCAAATGACAACCAATGCCAAGAAACAATCACTACAACAATCTCACAAAGTACTTGTCATCAGGGAAATCAAATGCCAACAATGACAACCACAAACAAATCACCAAGTGTTTCCATCAATCAACAAAGCTCCTCAAGTGTTGACATCAATGACACCAACTGCCAATATTTATGTCTCCTCTTAGCTTGTGCCTTCCAAATGGGATCTTTAATAAATTTGTGTGTACCTTCAGATCTTTTCAAAACTTGGAGAACTTTCTCTTTTGTGACCAAAAATTGATTCTTCAATTCTTGTAATTCTCTAGGTCTTTGATCTAAATCAACAAAGTAACTTTGCTCATCACACAATAAGGGCTCATGTGTATCTTCTTCAATTTGTGAATAGGCTTCCCTTTCTTATGGATAATATTGGAGTTCATTCTCACTATATTTTGTTTGGAAATCAATATTGAACACTTCCTGCATGGGAAAATCCCACTCAACTTTTGAATTGTCATCACTAGAGTAATGTATGTGCTCCTCACTAATTGTTCATGGATTTTACAGCTAGCTCAACTTCATCATTAATAGCACCAAAAATTACAATATATTTATTTTGAGACTTCACACCATATGCCTCTTGAGATGTGACAGTTTCTATCATACAAAAGAGTTTTAAATGATCATCCTACCTATATTTAGACTTTGCTTCAAAATTTTCTACTATGAATTTCTCATCCTCTTCCTCATTCTTGATTATCAAATATGGTTTCAAATTTTCTTCACATTGGCTAACAACCATTTTAGCTTTAAACACATGTGCAACTAATAAAGAATTTTGTTCATCCTTCCTCACATTATACAATAAAATTGATAAGAGTAGATGGGGTATGCTATCACTCTCATTTGTTAGAGTAATCATGCATTAGCTAATAATTAATTAATCTTTAATTGATTATTAGTCTAATTTATTATAATGCACTTAAGCTAAACTTAGGAGTTCTTTATTCAGTTAACTAAGTGATTTTCTATGTTAATTGAAATGAGATTTTATTAGATCATTCAATCTCATCGCATGTGATGTTAACACTTATCCTAATTTAATCCCTTTACCATTTAGGGTTGCTCCTATATATCACTCAACCCTCATTGTGTTATCTCACTTCTTCTCTTGAACTCTCAACCTTTGAGGAATCTTGTTTTCCTTGAAGTCTCTTGAGGCTCTTCTATAGCTTTTTCTTGTCAAGGAATATTGCACATATTGTTTGCAAATCTCTTGCATGGAAGGTGTCTTTGTTTGTTGTTTGATCCTATGGCTCGTGTTTTTCAAAACTCTAAAATGGTATCAGAGTGTGGATTTAGCAAACCCCTTCTTGATTTATGATATTTTTTTCTTCAACAAGGGTTACAAGCTTCAAATCTGAAATCCCCTTTACTTTTTTTTGCAAATTTTGGAGGTGGAAAATTTTTAGGTGCATTTTGGTATGAAAATTACCTCACCATTAGATTCAAAGCTATTGAGAAAGTCAAATTTGGACTCCTGAGGTCAGATCTATGAGGGTTTGAAGTGATTACTTTTTTTTCGGATCCAAAGGGTAGTTGCGATTTTGGTGCATTTTATCACAAAAAGAATCTCATAGTTGCATTCAAGAGGCCAATTCCACAAATTTTGATATATAACTCAACCTATTTCGGTGTCGGGAGCTTCTAAGACAAATTTGTTTTTCCAGAGAGGACATATGGCCTCCCCATCACACAGATCGAGGTGAAAATATATATTTTTAAAATTATTTTTAATTTTTTTCTTGTGCTTGAAAAAATCAAGTTAAAAAATATATATTTAAAACCCTTTTGTAAGGGCACACATTTTTTTTCATTTTTTTAAAAAGTATTAAAAAAGATTAATTTGTAAGTCCCGAGGGTACTTGCCACCCTTGTGGCGGTGGTAGTATCGCCTCCTATGGTGGTGGTACCGCAGGGGTACCCCTACCACATTGGCAAGTGGCGGCCTCTCAAGCCCCAAAGGGTGGTGCGGGTGGGCCCTGCCTATTGCCTACCTTTAAAAAATTATATATTTTTTAAAATAAAATAAAATAAAATTTAAAATATTTTTTCTTATAAAAAAATATGATTTTTATATTTTTTATTAAAAAATAATAGCAATTTAAAAAATATTTTTCTTATATAAAAAGTTTTAATATATTTTTTTTGCAAAATAAATGCACTGTATTGGAAATTTTTTTCCCAACACTCTAAATTTTATAGACCTCCACATTTGGAGGTGTTTTTGACAAATTTGGCAAAGGATTTTTTTTTTTTTCCCTACTTAGCCCCTCTGTTGGGCTTCTCAATTTTGCACCAAATATTCCAGAGGCCATATCTTAGCCCTTTGGTGGTCTTTTCTAGTGCATTTTTTTGAAATGGGGTAGAATTTTGTGCTCTTTGCAATGGTGCAGGTGGTTTCCTCTGTTTTCTTAGTGCTATTGCTGTTCAGTTCTCATTTTGAAGACTTTGATGAGCCATATCTTCTACATCCAGACTCCTTTTTGGGTGTCATTTTTTTGAAAGTGCATGTTTTTCGTGTACTTCAACATGGTTCTATTAGTTTCCTCTTTTTCTATTAGAAAATTATATTTTCAACATGTAGTCCTTTTTTGGACATTATAGGCTTCTACTGTATGCACATGATTTTCTATAGATGCACTGAGATAAAGTGCCATTTTGGTGTATATTTTTTAGGGATTTTGCACATCCTGTTGTGCCTTTTGTATTTAGACTATGATATAAAGTGTCATGGAGGGTTGATGCTTGCCTTTGGTTTTCCATCACACCTTTTTCAAGTAAGTTTCCCTTCCATGAAAACAGTGAATCATAGTGATTCTTGCCTCATGTGTGTGTGCCTTGGTTTGCACACCCTTTTATTTGCAATTTTTTTCTCCTACATGCACTTCTTGGTTTCACACAGTTTTAGTGTACCTGTCTAGGCTCTCCCTTTTCAACATTAGGGGGGTTTTCTACTGTTGGTGCTAATGCTTCTTTGGTTTCATGGTTTGGGTGATCTACATATCTAGTTCTTGTTCCAATGTACTTTTAGATGCAACATGCATCAACGGTTGGTTACATGCATTTCAGTGAGATGGATCATTTACCATATGGGCACTCATGCATTCCTGTTTCTAGAGGTCCTTCATTTCAACACTATATCAATCATCATTCGACAACAATCTACTGTTGAGAAAATGTGTCTCAAACTCACTGGAATAACCCTGCTTCTATCATCAATAAGCTCAGAATGACATAAGTGTTACTCTCATGCTTGTACCACTATATTGCTAGGTTTTTGTAACTGAGGTGCGGTAATGCAGTATACCGCCATACCATGGGAGCCTCATAATAGTCTAGCAGTAGTGCAGTGTATACCGCCATACTACAGAAGCCCTCTAACTGAGGTGCAATAGTGCGGTGTATACTGCCATACCGCGAGAGTCTTTTGGATGGCTAGTGGTGGCGCGATATACGGCCATACTATGGGAGCCTTCTAACTATGTAGTGGTAGTGCAGTGAGTGGACCATGGGTGAATGAGTGCGGACTTGGTTGATTGCTAAGGTGTACACCGAACAGTGGAGGTCAATGCTGACTTGGAGTTTGGGAGTTAAATATTTAAGTCTTTTCTGGGAGAATTGTTGCGAATATTGTAGATTCCCATCTTGATTCTCTGGAATTGCACAAGTGGTGTACGCGTGTCTTGGTGGAGACCATAAGGAATGGCCGACAGTTTGGTGCAATAATCAAATGTGATGGACAAGTGATGTGTCAACATGTGGCATGATTTCATTTGTTGATTTTACATCGCTGTTGTAAATCAACAATCTTTGGCTGAAAGCTTTATTTCCTATTAGCGATATGTTTGCATTTACTGCATGATCTGACTCGGGGGTTGATAGAGTGTGAATATAATTATATTCTCTGTAACCGAAATTTAATGTTGGGCTACTCGATGCGTGCTGCTAACGATATGTGTGGCCTGCAATGGAGGAATCTTGTTGGTGAAGGAACTAAAAATTAAATGAAACCCTAATGGTTGTTGGCTAGTAGTTAGAATTCATTGTATGGTGTATGAGCATTGTAACAATGAGTGAGACAAACTGTATGTGAGTTTGGAGGTTGACTAAGGTGATGTTGTTGTGAGTTAACATCTGAGAGTGAAGTCTGTAACTCTATATGTAATTTATTTATTGTAATACAAAGTGACTTTACTTGGTGTGGTGAGTTTTTCTCCTGTAAGGGTTTTCCTACATATATCTGGTGTTATCTTTGTGTGTGATATTTTATGTCTATCCTGTTGTTCTATGAATGTGCATCTCAAATGTGTGTAGCTTGCTAAATGTATGGTTTTTTGTACTTCTCTCCTGAGGATTTTTCATTAGGAAGGCATTTCCACACCTTTCGCTTTCCTTACATCTACAACTTCTTCATGCTTCAATGATGTTCTACATGTTCCTCTCTTTTTTGGGATATTATTTTAGTTTGAGGCTTCTTAGTCCTTCACCTTTATTTGGAGGATTTTTACTCCTTCATTTGCCTTTCTCTCTTTTGGAGAGGAGTTTTCTCCCATTGTGGTTTTCTCTTTTTCTCCAATTGCGAGAGATCTTTTGTTTGTACATGGGTACCTCACTAGGCCTTGTTTGCTAAGATCCATCATGCATTCTCTTTTTAGGGTTTTTAGCTACTCCTTAAGTTCATCTTAAGGGGGGGTGTTAGAGTAATCATGCATTAGCTAATAATTAATTAATCTTTAATTGATTACTAGTCTAATTTATTCTCATGCACTTAAGCTAAACTTAAGAGTTCTTTATTTAGTTAACTAAGTGCTTTTCTATGTTAATTGAAGTGAGCTTTTATTAGATCATTCTGTCTCATCGCATGTGATGTTGACACTTATCCTAATCTAATCCCTTTACCATTTAGCCTAATATAATCCCTTTACCATTTAGGTTTTTTCCTATATAACACTCAACCCTCATTGTATTATCTCACTTCTCCTCTCGAACTCTCAACCTTTGAGGACACTTGTTTTCCTCAAAGTCTCTTGAGGTTCTTTTGTAGATTTTTCTTGTTGAGGAATAATGAACATATTGTCTGTAGATCTCTTGTGTGGATGGGGTATGCTATCACTCTCATTGATCATCAAAGACATAATTTTTTGCATGGATGTTATAATATTATCAGGATGAATATTTTTACAACAAAAAATGAATAGTTGAACATTTGGAGTACTAGTTCATCATAGTCAAGATCAACCATCATGCCATAATATCTAATTTTACCAACAATTTCTAGAATTCTCACTTTCTTGGAAAAAGAAGGATGTCTAGTATCATCCAAACCATGGAAACTCTCTACAACTAGCTAAAATACTTCCTTCATTATTTCATCATTGTATAGGACTTTAGGAGCAATAATTCTTGTAATTTCACTAATATAAGAAGTGATTTCAACTCTTATTTCTTCATTTGGGTGTCTCATAATCTCAAGCTTAACCAAAAAATTCACAACCGAAGCTACAACAATTCTAATCTCCATAGAATCAAGCTTATCTATCATCAATAAAAACTTCTCCACTATATCTAGAATGCATAGTAATTCATCCTTTGATAGAAGCAAGTGTTCAAGTCTCTTTCCTACATTAAAAGGATTCTCTTGCGATTCTAAATGTATGATCCACAAGGAAGTGAATACCAAATTTATGAATTTTCTTATCACAATTGGATGGAGCGATGAACTTAGCACAATAAATTGCTAAACTAATGTCA
Source organism: Sequoia sempervirens (assembly GCA_007258455.2). Lineage (NCBI taxonomy): Eukaryota > Viridiplantae > Streptophyta > Pinopsida > Cupressales > Cupressaceae > Sequoia > Sequoia sempervirens. Next base: position 315,720 of record VDFB02387975.1, on the reverse strand, counting down.
TGCAATTGAAAAAAATACAAGGGTTAGCTTCCCAATAGGCTAGCAAGATCACCATCTTTGCTACCACTATAATAAACATCCCTATTTTAAAAAAAAAATCAACAAATGAGAGTACTATGCAATACAACTTCCTTTTCAATTTTTGATCACACAAATCCCAGAATGGGTAAGGTGAGAGCATACAGTGTTTAAGATCATACAATTAAATTAAGATGCAACAACTGAAAGGAAATGCACTAGGCAACAAGCCAACCGATACCACTTATTCAATAGAGTACTTACAATATTGAAAGAAAAAACACAACCACTTGTTCATTGGGGTAAGTACATTAATCAATATAAACACCCCAAAATTAGTGAAAATGATCATGAATCATCCAACCTTACTATGAAAATTATAGTGAGATACCTTGTATGATTGAAGTGTAATGTTGGTCAAGATTTGATAACATCTTTTTACTATTATTTTATTTCCAAATCAAACTAAAACTTATATTGGAAATACTCAAGGAAAGTTGGAAGAAGTATCTATCACACCTAAACTGAAAACACAAGAAAAAAAAACATTCAAACTCCTTGATACATTCTAGAAACTACTGGGGAACATATAACTATTTTAGATTGAATAATAGAAACAAAGAGTTGCAAGTTTGAAAATATAGTCTATTTTTAGCTCTAATGATTGTACTTCCCTCTAAAACCCCAATTAACATATTAAATACTACAATTTCCAACTCAAATAGAGGTGACAATGATAGAGGAGGTCTAGGTGCCACTGGAAATAGAACCAGATAGTGGCAACATGCAACACATATTTCCCTAACTCACACACCTCATTCACAAAGACATTGCAATAGGTGGTATGAACCAACTATGGTAAAATTAAACCCAAACAACAATAAATCCTTCATAAAAGTGTGCAACCTGTAGAAAAGGCAACTACCACACTTGCCAAAACTGATTTAAGTGAAGATACTAGAGCGCCTCACCCAAAGAAAAAGGGTACATCCTACTATAGAAGAATGGTACGACCAACAAAAAACCCTCCAAATCCTCCTTCAAAAAATTAAATAAACCCTTTCACAAACAATACCGAAATATTAGAAATTCAAACACATCAAAATCTTCCATGATTGCAATAGAAATTGGAAATTATCTTTGTGACTCTTTAGTGATTCCTTTATGAAATTAAGCTAACTAGCTAGAGGGGGTTTTATCCCCAAAACCAATAGCCTCAATGGGATTTTTTTCCTCAAGAAACTTTGAGAAGAGAACATGTTCTCTCCATATGCAAAAGAAAATATTTTCATGACTAAAATCACAAATGAGCCCTCAACCTCCTTTTATAACTTTTCTAGAGGGAAATAACCAGTTTAAAAATATAATAAACCTTTTTTTCCCTCACGAAGACCTTTTAATATAATTAATATTATCTTTCATGTGCAAAGTCCCCCAAAACCTAGGCATCCAACTTAAAACACATCTTGATACATTTTCAATGAGCTATTACACTAAGTTGTCCTTTGAGTATTCCTAACATTAGACAACTTAAGTGAATTAATTAAATTATAACTCAATAGCTTACCCAAGTTGTGGAAAGTATATGAATAACATAATTATGCATTTTTTATCAAACCATAATGATATTGGAGTCATAGGACAATGAGCCAAAACAACTAGGTGACTTACTAAAATAGTCTACTCCAATAAGTTTGGAGAGCTCCCATAAGATCATAAGTCAATTTTAAAAGTGTCACAAGACTCACCAAGTCCAATTGAGCTCATTTATAAGAACCAAATTCACTATTTAACCATCCTTGAGCAATCCAAGAATTTTGGAGTTCTCCCTAGCACACCAATTAGCCTTCAACAAAACTTATAAATTGGTTCATTTCACACAAATCAATAAATCTAAAAAAGGGGACATTACAAAAAAACTTGAAAAATAAAAAGGGAAAATACCAATGGTGTTGTATGTGAATGTACTTGAACCCCAAAATCATTGGTACCATCATAACATTAATTATCATAGTGAAAACAAATGTTGGAGGTTGCATCTTAAGTTGCACCCAAAAATCAAATCTAGAAAGGACTCCAATTTTTTTATGGCTACCATCTAAGAAGACATGGAGATTGAGGACAACTTGGTTATAGATGAGAGTCGGGATGCATAGCCAGAAGGATTGTTGTGATAGAAAAGGAACTAGAAACAATGAACCGACTTTTTACTCAAACTCCAAGTGAAGAAAACAAGGGTAAGTGCACTTGTAGTTCTCAGTTCCCTATGTAATTTATTTCAATTGATATAGTTAAGAAGCTTGGTTTGAATATAGATGATCATCCTCAACTATACCAATTAAGTTGGGTAAAGAAGGGCGTTGAAATACAAGTTAGGAAAGGTTATAAGTTTAACTTACTATTGATGTTCACAATATAAATAAATTATATGTTGATAAGGTTTCACTTGAAGCATTTGATATTTTTCTTGGAATTCGATATTAATATGTTAGGGATGAAATATTCATGAAATGACTAGTAAGTATCAATGAATCAAGGATGGAATCAAATAAATCATGTTGACAAGAAAATCAGATTGTGGGATTGATTATGATCATGTTAAAATGTTAAAGTATTGGTCTTAATGCAAGTCAAACAAGAGATACTATTATATACTTAGTATATTACTAAAAATTGAAGTGGGTGCTATATTTCATGTGTAGGTATGAAAAGCATAACTTAGATCTAAGCACATTATATTTGAAACCCCCATATAAATTATGCTGTGACTAAATACATAATTACATTATATGTTCAAACTTCTCATTACATGCTCATATGTTATTTCATACTCCTTAGATCGCTTGCTTGTCTCATCCTTCATACGTCATTATATTACATCATTTGTCTCTTTATATTCATTCTTATTCATATTTTCTTATTATCTTTCTTATCTTCTTTCTCTTTTCATGCATGCTCTTATGCCACATTATTCTCCTCGTACAGCCTTATAATTTCTCTTGATGCTATAATTTAATAATAATTTTCAAGGAAACTCTTCTCACTCTTCTTCCCACATTTTTCCTTCATTTATTATATTATTATTTTATATTAGTCATTCCTTCATGTAATGGGTGATTACTGAAATTTAATCACTCCATAACTCTTTGATGTATTTATTGAAACCTTTATAGCACATAAAAATGTATAACCTAGTGAATATTCCTACCAACATTGCACCTAGACTTGAAACTATGTCTTGTCCTCAAGACAACATTGTGTAATCTCTTACAATCTCTATGCTCATCAAGAGTCTCAATTAGTATGGACTTTTCCTTTATGTTCTTGCATCATCCTTTATTTTAATTTTAATTATTCTTTAGGATATTCATCATATTATCCAATATAATCTCTTATTTTCCTTGAGTGATATCACCATGATTCTTTCTCTACTACTATTGGATATCCTCACATTTTTCCTTATAATCAACTTCATGGCCCTTCTATCAAGTTCTCCATATATCCATGCCTTTATATCCTCCTTTGATTCTAGCCCAATCTTGTCACCATCCAATGCATTATCCCCTTCTACATTAGGTTCTTAATGATTTCAGTTTAGGACTATGCTAAATAGCATATATACCCTTTACTGTACAATAATTATTGTCATCCTCTTCCACTATCGTTGTTGAAATGCATGTTTTAAGAGTAAAATGTATAATTACCCTTAAATGTAATTGACTCATCCATTGAATTGAATACCCCATTGGAGCCTACAACCCATTCCAAGTTTAACAACATTGGGTATGAATGATTTAAGAGGATTCACCAAATAAGAGACCTATAGTAAAACCAAGGACGTCCTCATGTCTTAAAAAAATATAGGGATACTTCTTGGGTTTTTAACACACAAAAGAACCTTCTATATGTTATAGACAACACAAATATTCATAACCACTCTTTAACAAGTGCTACACATGCTCTTGTAGCAATTCGACACACTTTGTAGACAAAAATTATGTGGAAAGCATTCCTAAACCAAATCTTCAATGGTTTTAAGCATACCTTAAATATGGTCCAACACACCTCCTAGAGAAGCCACAACATCTAATTAATCACTAAACTTACCACATCATCCAATATGTGATTATTTAGTATTTAGATAGAACACCCAATATGATAACCAAGTTGGCACCTACAAGTCTCATGATATGCCAAGTCATTTGGCACATCATCAAAGATGCACTAGTAATCAATTATATCTCATACCTGTTAAGGAACAAGAAGGAAATCAAGGAATTTTTTTTACTTCTCAAGGAGATAATTCAACTTCCCAACAACTTTTGATCTCCATGGCGTGATTCTTTGTAAAGTATATATGCAAAAGTTTGTAAGATAGTTTAGACAATCATATAATAGTGAATAGGTGGAAGATAAACAATCATACAACTTTATCAAAGGTATGCCATGCATAGAGAAAATAGTTGAATAAAACAAATTCTATATTTATTTTTATCTTGTTTGCATTATTCTATTAATTGCTTCTACATACACTATAACTTATCTAGATTCTCTCATCTAGAAATTTCTCCATTGAGATATCAACCCCTGGGCCCCATATTAGTAGTATTAGAATTTTTTTACCTATATCTTGTAATTCCTTTAATATGTGGTTAGAGTATTTGAAACTCAACATTAAACCCTACAATATATTAGACTACTTGTCAACATGTGCCAAGATGGCTAAACAAATGCAAGAGGAAATACATGCATTTTTCAAGAGTGTGATTGAAGAAGCACTCATGGATCAATAAAAAAAAATTCATTTAACCAATTTACAAAGGTCCTTGAGCATTTGAATTCATTGACTCATCATCAATTAGAGCCTTTTTTGGTTGATTTTCCCCCAATTTTTAGGTAAACTTGGACATGGTAGTGTTTACTGGTAATATTGATGTAAAATTTATAAATAATTGGATTGACCAAATTGAATCTTACTTTTCCATGAATGATTTCATTGATGAGGAAAAGATAAAAAATTCTCTTTTGGAGGTTTCCTCACTTTTCAAGAAGTGATGGAAAGCCCACATACTATAGGAAGAGGTAAATCAACCTAGGGGAAATTCATAGAAGCCATCAAGAATTAGTTTTATTCTAAAAATATGGATGGTGACCACTACATGTAATGGTCATAGTTGTGGTGAGGGCATAACCAATATATCCAATATTATACTAAAACCTTCCACAATCTTTACTAGATTGGGGTCATCCGAGTTAGAGAAGCATAAAGTCCTCAAATAATTTAGAGGCCTTCATCTATCAATCTAATCCAAATTAAAGTTGATCAAGATAAAAATGATGGGGAAACATTACAATTATGCAATAGTAATTGAGGAGGATTTCAAGTAGAAGGGAAAGTGAGAATTAGCCACTACACCCAAAAAGAAACCACCTTTAAACAAGAGAAAAAATATTTAAGATTAATAAGTGGTGTGACAAGCACAAAAGTTATAATCATTTCAATGAGGGCTAAAAACATAAAAGAAAGTGCTTATTATGGTAAAAGTTGGATATGATGATGTCAATCCCTCATATAGGATTATTGATGTAGAACCCAAGATTTGAGCCAACACCACACAAGAAACAACTCTTTTACCTAAGGAATTTGAAGAAAACTTCCTATTCCAATCATAATATCATCCAAAACATGATTTTATAGTCTTCAAACATGATAGCTATTGTGGTGACTGAATTGGCACCTTTGAGGCTTGCAGTATGCCATCATCTACCCCATCATTAGGGACATGCCAATAATTGGTTGCATCCCATAACCACCAAAAACAAGAATCTAATCAAGGATTTTTTTCCACTTATCAAGGAGATAATTTAACTTCCTAGTGATGGTTGATCTCCACAACATGCTTCTTTGTGAACTATATATACACAACTCTAAGATAATTTAGAAAATTATGTAATACTCTTGTAATAGCGAATAGGAAAAATATAAACAACCATACATATTTCTCAAGGGTATGCCATGCATAGAGAAAATGGTTGAATGAAACACATTCTCTATTTATTTTTATATCTGTCTTTATTATTGTATACCCTGATATTATGCTATCTCTAAATGAGCAAAACAACTAAGAAATATGAAAAACAAAATATCAAGGACACCTCAAGATTAGCCAAAAGAGAGTGACAAAACACTAAAGAAAGTAGATAGCACAAGACAAATAGTTTTACCTTCCTTTGTTGTTGATACTCCTTTGATTGGCCCTTGCTTAAGATAGGATGTGTGCTCCTTGATGGCTCTTGATGTTGCTAAAATGGAGGATTTTACTATGTGTTTGGATGCAAATGCAAGTGGATGTAATTGAAAATTGGATGAGAAAGCAAATGGGCAGCATGTAGTTGCTCAAATCAAAAGTCCCCCCAAATGCCCTTGAGGAGGGGGTATTTATAGAGGATCTTGAATTCTCTAGAGAATTCAATGGTCAAGATTGATCCAACAAGGTCAAGATGAAGGGCTATGGTTGGTTGAGAACCCACAAGCCCTCACATCTTGACATGTGGAGGGTGAAGTGGCTAAGGGGAGATGAGGTGTAAGTGAGGTGTCAAGAAGGTACATGAGGTGGAGGAAGGACAAGTACCTTCCAAGTACATTGGGAGATGGGAAAAATCTTGGGTGAATAAAAGTGAATTAAAAATTCACAATGATTGGAAGAATCTGGTGGATAAGACAATGCTCCCAAAAGGTGGGAGTTTGTCACATGTGACTTGATGTGACAAGTCAAATATTCTAGAAGGTGCATGGGAAAAGGGGATTCTAGAAGGAATAAAATGTGAATTAAAAATTCACATGGGGAAGAGAGGAGCCTAGGGTGAATAAAAAGGAATTAAAAATTCCTTGGGAGATGGGGAGAGTTGACCAAGGTACTAATTAGGTTTAACTAATTAGTAATTAGAGGATAATTAGGTTAATTAGGATTAAAAGCCAACTTGCAAAAGTTGGAGGATGTGACACATCCTAATCAAGGATTAGCATGTGCACATCCTTAATGAAGAGATTAGGAAATGGATTAGGATTAGATGAAAATGACATGTGAGGAATTAAATAAATGCAATATTTATTCAATTTATTTGATGAAAAGAGGATTAAGGAGGGTAAGGTATTTAATTAAATACCTTAGGGATTTGGCAGAATTAAAGATATTAATTAAATAATAGTAATATTACTTAATTAACCCGGCTAAAAGGATGTTTTAGATGAAAAGTGATAAATTTGGATAAATCAAATGTCCAAATTTGGATGTCTACAATTATGTTTGTATAATTCTATTAATTTTGTTTATGCATATTCTATAACTTATTTAGATTCTCATATAGAAAGTTGTCCACTTATATTTTAACCTTTAGGCCCCAGATTAATGAGGATAAATTATATTCATTTGCATATATTACCTCAAAATATACTTTCTTCTTAATGCTCGTGAAACAAACTTCCACATATTTAATGTCTTTAATGGATTGCACAAATTTCCATCTATAATGCAATACCATAGGTTGTCTCCTAGAGTGATGGTTTTTCTACAATTTCCCATGTCCTCTTGGGTATAATTTTTATGTCTAATCCATCCAACAATTTATCTCTTACCATTATCATACTTACTTTCACATCCAATAAAAAATCCTTCATTGTTTTAGGCCTTGCATATGTTTATTTTTATTTTTTCTTCTTCCTATCTTCTCCATATGCTTTACATTTTTCCTATTCATTCCAATATTTATAGAATTGATTTTTTTCTACCAAACCTCATTTTTTAATGAGACTTAAAATTTTCTTGATACCTTCCATTTCAATCTCCTTAATTCATGCTATTATTTATTGGTCTCTTCTCCATTCCTTTTCCAAATGTTGGCTTCGCATTCCTTCCTCATCTACCACTATTCTCTTATTATATGGATGACTAGAATAAAATTTTACACTTGGCTCCTTATTTTTAGGCACACGTGTAAATTTTTGGCACCTTTAGTTGTATTTGGGCCTAAGAACTCATGTTTTTGTGTCCCTAATCTCATTGCAATAATATTGAGAAATTCTTGGGCAACTAAAACAATCATGTAATTTTTCATTGTAAAACTCATCTTGGTTGTGTGTCTACCTTACAATTTTTGACAAAGTATCTAGGCTTCCCACACTTGTAGCATGTGATTTCCCCCTTATTTTTGATATCCCCTACCTTTTAATATTCTCTCCTACTTCTATTTCTACTATAGTATCATCCCCAATATTTGTGTTGTTGATTATTCTAATAGATTTGTTGGTAGTTTCCATATTGATAATTAGTATTATCTTGCAGTGACACTCCAACTATTGCTGAAGTATATGGAAAGTATGAAAGTGGTTGAGGTATTTCTTGATTTTTATTTAGTGTTGGATAAGTACTAGGTACAATTGGTACTTGTTGCATTGCCACCACTTGTATTCTTTGTATTCTCAAATCTATCATTACTTTGTCACATTTTGTATGATATTGATTCAATAAACCAAATTTCCTACAAACATTTTTCCATTTGGTGGTGCTACCTCAATTATGGAACAATCATTTATGTTGTCATGGTCCCATTACCATAAATTCCATGCTACAATATTTTTTATGGTTCTACACTTGTATTTTTTCTCATTCTAGCAATTCCTTGAGGTCCCTTATTATATGGAATTTCATTTCTTGTATGTCTCTCCATACAACAACTTGTGTGACAAATATTTGATTTTGTATTGTGGCATTGGGTTGAGATTCCTCTTTCATCCCCTTTGACTAGTTTCTCTTTTTAATCTCAATTGTGCCAAATCCTGTTATAGTTTTTCATTTTTTTTTGATCCTCTATCCTTCTACCATCTCGAATATTTGGTTTGTATTTGAAATATTGATTCAAATGATTTTTCAAAGGCATTGAATAGCTTGTCATCTACAAATCCTCTCAAATAGGGTATTAACACATATATGAACCACTCAATCTTATTCTTTTATATGAGAAGTTCTTCTAATTTACTTGATATATTCTTGAACCATTGATAATATTCACTTACATCTTCTATCTCCTAGATTAGTTCCCTCATTTTACTTACACTCGAACTAGCATTTTTTGAAAATCACTCTTGAAACTCTATTTTTAAATCATTCCAACCCAAGTTGTGAATAAGATTTATCTTCATGTACCACTATAAGGTATCATCTCACAATGTGCCCACAAAGTTAAAAAAATTCACTTGGGGATTTGTAATCCCTGTACTTCTCTAATGCAACTAAAATATATAAAAAAATGTTCCTTTGCATCCCTTGTGTCATTCTCGAACATGGGAAGTTTTTCCCTTTTCTACATAGGTGGTTTTGTGTTACTCTTATTTTTTGTTTCCACAAATTTTGTTAGATCATTGTGTTTATGTAGATATAGGTTTCTTCCTACTCTTCTCCCACCATAATTATTTATTTTTCTAATTCTATGTCAAAATAATTACATCTAAACACTCATTTTAAACTTTCTATAATATCTTTTATTTTCCTCCTTCCTCGCTCTCTCCTCTTTTACATTTCCTTTTCTATTTTTTTTATTTAAGTGCCCAATTGTGTATTTCAAATTACACAAGGGATGGTGTTTGGTCAAGGGGGTCCATCTCCTCATGGACCTTTTTATTTTTTGGTATCCATCTCTTGTGGATTCATATCTTATGTCTCCTTCTCACTTTAGCTTACCCCAACCATCATACTCTATTTGTCTTTGTACTCATGTCTCTTTAAGATCACCCCCTTTTGTATGCCATCCCCTTGGTTCCTATACCCAAAGGAACTAGGTACATTATGATGTTATTCCTTCTTAAATGAATAATAATTTACCGATAGTGTAACTTTAGATATGAATCTCCCTCTATCACCTTCAAAAAATCCATTTTCTCTATGTCTTGAAACTAACCTAGACTTGGATTGAATTTTTTATTATGAATGAGTTTGGTGTTGTCTCAAACCAATAGTCAATGGTGTATCCCCATGAGCAATATTGTTCTCTAATTTTTTTCCACTCTTGAGATCATTCTTCTTCTTGAAAAACTTCTTCGATGTAATTTACACCCAAAGAAGATGAGAAAAGGTGCACCAAAATTATCCATCTTGAGGTATAATTTTTTTCTTCTTATTTTGGAGTATGCAATGCTAGAAATCTTAGCCTCCCCTAAAAATAAATTAGTCATCCTTTCTTCCCACCACTCTTATATATGCATTAGTACGAGCTTCCACGATCTAGACATTTCCTTCCCTTAGAAATTAATTTTCTAAAACTTGAGTGATGTCACCAAATGTTGAGAGTAAAATAAAGTCATAGAACTAAGTATGATCATGTGATTTTCAAGTGTTGGTATTAAAGGTATTCAAAGAGGATGAGTATTATTATGTACTTCATAGATTAGCAAAAAATTAATTGGGTGTTGTATTTCACATTCATACACATACCAAGCATAACTCATATCTAAACAAGTTATATCTAAATCTATTATATATTATATTATAACTAAATAAATTATTACATATATGTTCAGACTTCCCATCACACAATCATATTTTGTTTCATAATTCTTAGTATCGCCCACTCATATCATCCTTCATAGATAATAACATTCCATCAACATGTCTATTTATATTCATGCTTACTTCATCTCTTCTTATTCACTTTCCTATCTATTTATTTCTTTCATGACATGCTCTTATGTCACATTATTCTAATTTTTATATGGCCTTATTATATCTCTTTATGGTAACTCTTGTCTCAATGGGTGACTAGTGAAATTTAATCACTTCATAACTTATATTTGGTTTTAGAATATATTACAATGTGATGTGTGCTACTACACAATCCCATGTGTTACATTTATTGAAGTGCTAATTTTCTTTGAGGTACTATTGAGATATTTTTGGTACATGGATATTTTGAGGTACCAACAATCATAATGTACAATGAAGCAAAAGAAAAATGGCATGGTAAGTTCCAATGAATCCCTTAAGTTAATACAAGAGAGCACACAATTTTGTTTGTTGTTATTGAATTATAAACATGTGGATATTTTATGAGCAAAACTAACAAGAAAAAAAAATAGTTTGGATGAGTTTTTGACATCATTTCAAGATTTTTTTCATGAGCCTAAGGGTGTGCCCCCTAAAAGAAAGGTAGAGAATAAGATTCCTGTTCTTCCCATATCTTGTCTACCCAACATTTGATTATACAAATAATCATTAACAAAGAGCAATAGAGTAAAAATACAACATCAATATTTATTGGAACAAAGTTTTATTAGCACAAGTGCTTTTCCATATGGTTTTCACATTGGCATAGTAAGAAAGAAAGATGATTCTTGGATGTTGTGTTTTAATTATTAAGCTCTAAATAAGATCATCATAAAGAACTGTTATCCTCTCCCAAGAATACATGACTTGTTAGACCAACTGCCACATGTAAAATATTTCACAAAATTGGATTTGAAATCAAACTACCATCAAGTATGAATGAGAGAGGAGGATACATGGAATATCACTTTCAAGACTATGCAATGTCTCTATGAATGGTTAGTCCTTTTGTTTGGTTTATGCAATGCATCTACTACTTTTGTGTATTTAATGAAAGTTGTTTTAAGGGAATTCATAATACATGTGCTATAGTGTATCCAAATGATCTTATGATTTTAATAATACTTTGGAGGAACATTTAATCTACTTACGACAAGTTTTATAATTTTTTAAGGAAAAAATATGCAATATGAAAAAATGTGTGTTTACAAAAGAATATTTGGACCATATTTTTTTCATGTGGTTGGAAGAGGAGAGTTAAGAGTGGATCCCAAAAAGGTGGAGGCTACTAAAAATTGACCAACACTAAGAAGACCATAGAGACTTGAAGATATATAGGTGAAATTCAATATATGCAAAAATTCTTTATATCTGCTTCTCTTGACTTAGTTGCAATATTGAATAAGAATCTAGAGTGAGGTAAGATAAATGATTAAGTATTTGATATATTGTAAAATAAAATGTCATATTTAATAATGTTAGCTTTGCATAATTTTTTATCACCCTTTAAGGTTGAGATTAATGTTAGAGAGTATGCTCTAAGTGTCTTCTTGTTACAAGATGGTGAACATGTTTGTTGTCAATCTAAAATATTGAATTTAATAGTACAAGGATTTACAATAAATGATAGTGATATCTATGTAATAGTTCAAGCCATTAAGAAAGGGAGATACTTGGAAAAGATATTATAGTGCACATGAACCATAAACCATTGCAATATTTGCAAGTTCAAGTTGCAAGAAGTGAGACATTATAAGATGGGATTCTAAAAAAATCATCTAATTGTCAAATACAAAAGGGGAAGCACAAATCTTTCAAAAAATATGTTATCTAGGCCACAAGTTTTAAATCTTATATCAACTCTTATTGATTTGAGAGTACAATTTGATCCATTCACAAAAGAGACCGATGGAGAGGATATGACCAAGACTCAAATTTTTAAGATAATTATAAAAAACTATAAGGACAAGAAGTTACAAATAATGAAGAATTTTATCCCAAAGGTGGGTTTCTCTCTAAGTTGTGCAAATTATGTGTATTAAAGGCACAATAAATTTTATTCATAAGGGATATGATTACCTCCAAAGTAGAAAATTAGTCTTGTGTTGGTATGATGATAACCCATTTTCATTTAGGTATGTCTATTGGTGTAGACATACAAGTATTAGTGAGATTCAATAGAGGATGTAGATTGTATTGCACTTATAAATCCAAATCTAGGAAGGAAGGATTGTATGCACCTCTTTTGGTGCCTAATACCATGGGAAAATATTTATATGGATTTAATAAGTGTTTTCCCAATGAACAAGAATGAGAATTATTATCTTTCTATTGTAGTTGATAAATTTATCAATATGTGTATTATAATCCCATGTAAGAATACTATTATTGAAAAAAAAGATCTTTTTTTTCTTTGCTAATATTTGGGTGGATTATGTGTTTCTATATTGATTGTTTTAGACAAGGATAGTTGGTTAGTTGGAACATTTTGGTATATTTTTTGAGGGAATATCCAAGATAGAATTTTATTTCATCCCCAAATAAATATGCAAATAGAGGTTGTGAATAGGACATTAGTACAACTTAAAAGAGGTTACTATACTAGGTTACCAAAGGCATGGGATGAATATTTGTCATATATACAACACTCATATAACAAAGTGTTAGGAAAAACACTTCACATAGGACTTGTTGATGCACACACTTGTAGGTACCATATCCCTAAAGCCAAATCTTCTCCTAAGCATCAAAAGTGTCAAACTTAGGAAAAAGATCTCAAACTTATGATTAGGTTGGGAAACACAATGAACCAATTTACTAAGGTGGATAAGACCTTCTATAACTTATGGATCTATTAGATCAAAGGCGATTACCTAATGTGTTATTTTAAAATGAAACTACAATAGCTAGATTTGAATCTTGAAATAAATCATAACATGCACATAGTATGCTCCTAACTAGGTAGTCACTCCATATATTATGCTAGTTTGAGAATATAGGGTCTTGCACTTTCTTAGGTAGAAAAAATACCACATTAAGTTACTAAGGATGTGTTGATAATATACCTAATGTTTTAATACATATCTAGACATGGTTGATAACTACTAACTACAAAAAAATATGAAATTAGGTTAAATTTGAGTTATTTTGTGTGTTGGTGTGATGGGAGGTTAAGCATGAAGCAAACAAGTGCTTATATCCAACTGGGCAACAAAGTATAAAATTTGTATACAAAGGATGAAATGATTGAGATATTTTTGCAACAAATTAGTGAAGATATTATTGAAGACTATATCCTTTTAGTTGTATACATAAGCTAGGCTCTACAAATATAAATAGGAAGATACATGAAATTATAGAAAATTGTAGGACTCTAACCTAGTTATTCATGAATAAACCCATACATCTATTGTATTAATCTCAAAAGATACCTTATAAAATGTTTTTAAGGAATTTAAAACTATACAAATTACCAACTAATTATAAATAATACCTAAATCATAGTATGTGATTGAGAAAACAATGAATTCCTCAAGGATGTACATAATACACACGGAGACACTCAAATAGTATTGAATCTATAAGTTATAATAATTATTTTTGGATTAGCATATCATATGACACTTGGTATGAAACCTAGATCATTACAATGAAAAATTTTCTTTACTCTTTTGTTGGAGACAAACCCTAGTGGTATGCCATGAGTTTTTTTGTTCTTTCTCTACAACCAAGTTTTTCATCCTTCTACAAATAAAAATATGTGGAATTTGGGATTCGATACATTCTAGTTACCTCAAGAGAAGAAATGCAGTCACCTAAAATTTTAGATTTCACCCATACCTACTTACATCACCATTACATGGCCTTGTACCCATAAGTATGTCGAAAACACTCTTTGGTCACATTCATCCTCAAGCTCTTTGATGGTTTTTTGAATCGTGCTTGCTTGGGAAAATAATAGTAGATTTTTTGAAAACCCTATGGAAAAGTGGACATAACCATTGGCATAAAGATCTTTAGGAGCTATAAATTCACTGACCTCATTTATGGTGGCATGGCCATCGTCATCCTCCATTGTTGAAAGTGTGTTTGAATCTACACCCTTAAGATTAAAAAATGTTTTGTGGGTGGGAAAATTTGATTAGGTAGGTATGGGGTCTTATCAAGTCATTAATGGAAGTTTTGGGTAGATCTAAGAATGGTTATAATGATCAAGATGAATCCAAGAAGGAATGAGGAGATTCAATGAGGGAGAAGACATGAGAACATGATGCAATATTTTGGGTCAAGATTGGATGTGGCCCAAAATTGATAAATAGATGGACATCTTGAAAACCAAGGAAACCTTTGCAATAGGAAAATAAGTGAAAAAGGTTTAGGGAAGTACTTGCAAGAAAATAATTTGGAAGTGCATGATATAATAGGATATTTGGATAGGGATTCAAATATTCAGAGGTGAGTAAGAATTTTTCAAGTTGGAAGCTAGTGGAATAAGATGAAGTGGAGGTTGGACCAAAATAAGTTTGAATCCAATAGGAAAAAAATACAAAAGGGGAAAAGTGAGAGGAATAGGAACTTATGAGGAAAACTTGCAAGACAAGATCTTAGATGGGGATTTGAGATAAATATCCACATCCACATTAAAATTTCACAAGATGGGGATGATGGAGTAATAAGGATTTGAAAATATTGGGAACATAAGTGGATAGGAAGATAGGATGAGGGAATGCCTTGACAAACCTTCAAATTCTAAAAAAGTGGGCAATGGAAGAAAGTGAAGTGAAGGTAAAGTGGATATCAATACTAGATATGAAAAATATTAGTATCCATTTTTAAATCCCCCATGAAGAGGGAAGAAAGGGAAGTGAAAAATGTGGTAAAACAGTAGAGGATTGAAGGATGTAGAAATATCCATATCCGAGTAAAAAATCCACAAGCAATGATCAAGTGGAGAGGTGAAGGGATGAAGGAAGCGGAAGGAATTTATGAGATATTTATGAGGGAACAAATAATAGATATGGATATTTGGCTAAGCATGAAAATATTTGATTCCATATCAAAATTTTGCAAAATCACAAAAATAATTGGAAAATCACCAAATTACTCCTAGACTTGCGAGTTTATCATATTTTTACAACTTCCATCACATGGCATGAACCTGGAGGATAGCAAGGAAAAAAAACAAGTGATTTTGACCAAGGGATCCCATTGGAGAATTTCTCAAATGTGTTATCAATATTGGGCTAGATAAGAAAATTTGCACAAAAGGAAGCTAGACTTAGGGAAATTTGAACATAGCCAAATGGGTGCCAACAAGATCTACATATTATAGAAAAAGGTATGAAAACACTTAGAAAAAGGAATTAAAATTGATTATATTAAGTACTCTAATTTCAGTAACTCACTATTTGAAATCCCAATTATAATATAGCATAGCTTTACATTAATTACAATAATAGTATAACTAACCTCTCTAAATAGAGTCACAAAACCAAATAACTATGAGGTACAATCCAAGCCGGACAAGTCCACACACTTAAACATGGGAATTAAAATAGGGCTCAATTAACCCACTCCATTTGGCATAAAATCGCTATAAAGCATAATTAAAATAAAAAAATCAATTAAAGGATATTTAAAATATTTTGGCATCTCCCTTAATATAAAATCTAACAGTTTATAACAAATGCAATGTAACACAAATAGTACATAGACAAGAAAGAGAAAGTACTAATGACAATTTCCCCCTCACGAAAAGCTATATGAGAAATAATTGTTACCAAACTTAATGATTTTACTCTTAATTAACGGCTTGTTGAATGTACTTGCCACTTGATCCTCTATCCAAGCATAGCTAATTGAAATATTTTAAATCTCAAATAATTTTTTGAATTTTGTGATACTTGATCTAAATATACTTAGTTCTTGCATGAAATACAAGATTCTTGGTGATTTGAAGAGTACTTTGATTGGAATAATGAATATATGTATTTTGGCACATGTGATACAAAAGTATCCTTAAGTCAATACAATATTGCATAACCCAAAAGAATAAGATATAGGAACATTAGTACTTTGCATCACCCACAAGACTAAGTAGAATAATTGTCTTATGCAAACCTTGTCCACATGGATTAATGTAGTTTAGTTGTAATAAAAGCTTGAAGCCTTGTGTAGAAGTTGGAGATTTTGCACTAGGAGATTAGAATGAAGGTCACATGCAGATGGAAGTCTTGCACATAAATAAAACCTTGGGAAGCTATGCATAATGGAGTAGCTTGTGAGATAGCTCACTCATGTGGTTAATAAATCCTAGTGAACTATTGAAACATGTACATAGTGAACTATTGAAATATGTACATACTTATGATGAGGTAATATGAAGATTCACAAATGAACAATTGGTTCATGAGGAAGATAATCATTCAATTTTCATAAATAATTTGCATGCCTTTAAAACACCTTGTGAATTCATTGAGATATTTTGTAGCTAGAGTAAGAGTATATTGAACTAAGTTTGAAACTAGTTTGTGAGTTGCTATGGCCTATGTGTGAGATTAGAGATGTTATGGTTCAGGAAGATCCATGTGACATCATAAGATTAGTTTAGGAGCATTTTTTGTTGATCTCCTATTTGGTATTTTTGTAACTTCTCAATCTTAGGATTGTAATAAGAAGAATTTTTGTTTCTATTTCTAAAGTTTTTCCATTGATTTCAATTTAGTAATTAGTTGTTTTAAAATGTTATCTATGCAAAAGGTATTTTTTTTTCATTGCATATACCCATTCAAATATTTGAATAACTTTGAGGGCTATGTGATTTATGGCATCCCTTCACTAGGACCCTTAACTATGACTATGTATCATTTGGTACCATATAAGATTCAACCTATAGATTGAATTATGTTTTCCACATTTGTGAGTATGAATAGAAAGTAGTAAAGACATCTTCCAATGTAGAGGTTGTTATATAGGTGTTGTGAGTGCAACAATTGTAAAAAATAAAATGAATAAACAAAATGGTTAAAAAAAGGACCCTCTAAAAAGAAGAGGAAGAAATCAACCACTGAGAGTGGTGATTTTGGAAAACTTGATGTGAGATATTCAAACAAGGTTGGAAGCCATGGAGAAATATTAACAAGGATAAATAGACATAGAATTAAGTGATGATGAAGCACCTAAAGTGAACATGGATGAACTTGATAAAGAATTGGTAGAGGTTAATTTATTGACTTTTAGAATTGGGAAAAACACAATGTGCATGGTCAAAAAATGAGCAAAAACACCTTCCACACAAGAGATTTGGAAAACAATGATTTTTTATTCCTCAAATAGAAAAAAATACAAAATGAAAAGCTTTCTTGAACCTCTGAGAGATACAATGAAGGAAAGTGCTTTATAAGAGAAACTCTAAACGATAAAGGGATTAGATCATGAAAATTTTCATCATCCTCTGTGATGAGATGGAATGATATAATAATAGCTCACTCTGGTTAACAACTTAAAGCACTCCTAATTTTATCTTAAGTGCATGAAGAATACTTAGCCTAATAATCAATTAAAGATTTAATTAATCATTAGCTAATGCATAATACTCTAACACCCCTTGATGGATATTGATATCTCTCTACCTCTTCACGAAGATTTGGTTATTTTGGTTGGGGATTGGCCTTGGTTTCAACCATTAGACTATGAAGGCCTTACTTTTAGGTGTTGTTGTTGGTTCACTACGTCTTACTTAGCTTCGACTTTCTCTTCTACATCAAAAAGGTGTGGCTACATGGTGGAAAGATGAAAATGATTATATCTTTACTATTCCAACTTTTTCTTCTCCTAAGGATGCCTCCTCCTAGGCTTCCAATGAGCGCCTTGCTCTTGGCACAATTTTGGTTAGTCCAATGGATCCTACTAGTGTTTCTCCTCCTCCTAATGCATCTCATACTCGCTTGGTTGCTTCCACTCCGCCTTAGGGATCTCTTGTGGATGGAATATATTATTGACCTTCTTGTCCTTCTACTCCCCCTTGTGTGTTGATTGTCTTCCCATGGGAGTGTCTCATGTACCCCCTTGTGGTTGGTGTTTGAATGATAGTATCACTTAGGTTATCATTTGTAGGAGGCATAAAGGTTTCCCCTCTACCTCATCCTCTCATTTTTTAGGCTTGTTGGATGATAATGTGTTGCAAGTATGAATATGTTTTCATTGATGACAACTATGTGTCAAGGAAGTTTGTTCCATGATGAAGATGTTGAGGATATTGCGAAAATTGTCAAAAAGAGGAAAATCATTTTTTGTAGGTTGTGCATGTGTAGTAGATATATTGAGGAAGTGTTATGAGTACATGGATCTATATTTATGTTGCAATTTTTGGATATTTTTTGAAATGAAGTAATGTGTTGAGATGATGTCTCTAGTACTTGGTTTCTAAGTGCTTTTGAGAAAAAATGATAAATAGAGAAAGCAGTGTTGTGTAAGTGTTCAGAACATGCTCCAAGATGTGCTCCATGTTTCTTCTATATTGATGTTATTCCTATGTAGATCTTATATTTTTTTCAAGGTTGTTAGTATTTTCTATGTTTAGAATTTGGGTTTCTAGATCGTTGTGCAAAGAGATATTTTCACCAAAGTGTGAACTAGTTTTTTCAGTGGTATTTTCTGTGGTCTGGGAGAAATGTATTTGCTCCATGTTTCTCCACAGTTTGGCTTCAAGTTGTGTGTATTTGGGAAGTTTCTTATAATGTTTGTATCTTTTAGAATTCAAGGTTTCACTTGATTTGGTATAGTACAGTGTGTATTTCATGCGTTAGTGTGCGAACAAGGTTTACCATATGTTTTGGGTTGAAGTATTTTTATGATGAAATTTTGGATGAAGTATTTGTTGGATCTCAGGTGGTTCAAGGATTATTCTTGATCTTGTTCAAGTGAGTTTTGTTGTCTAGAAGTTTTAGATTGATTAAGGAAGTGTGTACTTAATTTTTTATGGTTTTTAGCATGGGTATTGGCTGACCTTGTGTTAGCACTACATGCAAAGTTTATGAAAGTGTGTTGAGGTGTGTTAGGATTAATTTGGTTCCTAACTAAGGATTTATATGGGTCACCTTCATTCTTGTCCATCGCATGAATGTTTAGGTGTTGACCTAATTTGAAATTTTAAATGTAATGGATAGTGTCGACCTTGGAGAAGGTTTTCAAGGTTGAGGTGATAAATAAGAGTGATGTTGTTATAAGATGCAAGAGAGAGGTAAGATAGATGTGATATTGATGTGAGTAATGAACATGGTGTGACTTGCAGAAGTATAGATGCAAATTTGAGTAGAGCAGTGTGAATTTCAAAGTATTGGATTCTTGAAGGCAGTGAGCTAAAGGTGTCTAAAATCTTTCATGAAAGGCTGTGAAAGTGTTGGAGAATTTGTGGTGGATTCCCTATTGCATTGAGAAGTTGTTCTCTATGTAATATTTATCTTCTATCTTCTTTGTTTCTTTTTGTGGTACTAAGCCCTGATTGTGAACCTTTTTGGAAAATGTGTCCTATTTTGGCTATGAGCCCTTGTACCAGTTTTGCAATTACTTATATTGTGAGCTAATACTCACTGTGGTTTTTCCCTAATTGGGTTTTCCATGTAAATTTGGTGTTCTCTTGTGTATGGTTATGTTATTTTATTTTATGTTATCTACATTTTATGACTCATCACTTTAACAAAATAAGGGTTTAATGAATGCATGTGGATTTGATTACTGTTGAGGGTTTTAATGTTTTAATTTGCTACAACTGATTCACCCCCCCTCTCAGTTGTATTGTTCATTCAACAATTGGTATCAAAGCAAGGTTCCTTGGAGAAGAGATTAACCACTTGAGGTAGATCCGGGATGGAAAAAGAAATAGATTGCCCTAGATTTGATGGAACAAATTATGCATTCTGGAGGACAAATATGGAAGGATATATGGCATTTCATGGATTTGAGATTGAAAAGGAAATAAAGAATCAATATGTTGCACCACAGAATGGTCCGAGCACAAGTAATGAGATCAAGGCACATGAGGTAAATTCCAAGGAAATATTTATTCTAATGAACAGTCTTTTAAATTTTGAATTGGTTAAAGTTATGAATCTTAAGATTGCGAAAGATGTTTGGGATAAGCTTGAAAGCATTTATGAAGGAGACGATAAGGTCAAAAAAGAAAAGTTATAGAATCAGAAGGCACAATTTGAGACCATACGAATTTCTAAAGATGAAATAATTTCAACCTACATGTAGAGAGTTGATGAGCTAATAAGTGCTATGAGAGGTCTTGGTGCACAAGTTAAAGAACCTAGGGTGGTAAAGAAATTTCTCAGAACTCTTCTTGACTCATACAATGAAAAGGTATTTGCTATTGAGGAAGTTGAAAATTTTAATACTTATTCTAGAGATCAGTTGATTGGTACATTAACTTCATTTGAAATGAGAAAATTGGTTTGAAAAATGGTACAAAAGTGGAAATTGTTTTTAAGGCTAGAAAATCAAAAAAGATTGAGGATTCAGATGGAGATCTTGATGATGTGGAAGCTAACATTGTAAGAAGGATGAAAAAGGGAACCAATAAGTACAAAGGTAAACTACCTTTCAAATGTTTTAGTTGTGGAAAAGTAGGTCATTATGCTTCAAGATGTCCAAACAAAGCTATGAACAATAAGAGTAAGGAGAATAAAGGAAAGATGATTAAAATAAGTTACCATGTCAAAGAAGATGCTACTATTTCTGATGATTAATATGATTATGGAGATGTTGATGAAAAAAAATTATTGTTCTTGGCTTTAAAAGATGAATTTACTTCTACTAACTCTAAAAGTTGTGTGAAGGAAAGTGTTCCGGAGAATGTTGAAGCTACTTTGGTTTCTACTTTTCATATTAAATAGGATAAGAATTGCTGGGTTGTTGACAGTGGTTTCTCTAATCACATGACCAAAGAAAAAAGTAATTTTATTAAACTTGAAAAGTATGATGGGGGATTAGTTAAATTTGGAGATGATTTAGGAGCCAATATTTGTGGAATAGGTTCAATCACTTTTGATGGAAAGAATAATATTGAAGATGTTTACTATGTTAAGGGTTTAAGGCATAATATTTTGAGTGTTGGAAAAATGTATAGCAAAGATATAATCTTGTGTTTAAGGATGAAAGATGTGAGATCAAAAAAGGGTCCAGAGATGTGATTTTTGTTGGAAAGAGGATTGATGGAAACATCTATTAGCTTAAGGGTGCTAATGGTCATTGCTTTATGTCTCAGATTAATGAAAGTTGATTATGGCATCAGAGGATGTGTCACATGAATTTTGATAATTTGGTCAAAATTAGTTCAGTTCATGCAGTTAGAGACCTACCAAGAATCACAAAGCCTATCAATGTTGTTTGCAAGAATTGTTAGTTTGGGAAGCAAGTAAGGAGCAGTTTCAAAGGAAAGGAACAATCTACTACTAGACTACTGGAATTAATACATATAGATTTTTGTGGTCCTACAAGGATGAGAATTCTTCAAGGTGACAAGTATTTTATGGTTTTGATTGATGATTACTCTAGAATGACATGGGTTACTTTTCTTAGAGAAAATATGATGCACTAGATAGATTCAAAGCATTTAAAGCTATGTTTGAGAATGAAATGAATGTGAAAATAAAATGTTTGAGGTCTGACAGAGGTGGATAATTCACCTCCAATGAGTTTAACATGTTTTGTGAAGTTCATGGAATAAAGAGGCACTTGTCTACCCCTATAACTCCTCAATGGAATGGAGTGGTTGAAAGGAAAATCAAATTGTTCAAGAAGTTGCTAGAACTATGATGAAAGAAGAAAATATACTAGAAGTCTACTAGAGAGAAGAAATTCATACTGTTGTTTACATACTTAACAGAGTTCAAGCCAAAGCTAGCAACAAAAAGACTCCTAATGAGTTATGGTATGGAAAGATTCCTACTGTCAAGTGTTTTAGAGTATTTGGAAGCAAGTTTTATATCAAAAGAGATGAAGAAAACTTAGGAAATTTTGATGCAAGGTTTGATGAAGGTATCTTCCTTGGATATTCTACTAAAAGCAAAGCTTACAGATGTTACAAAAAAAGGTTAAGAAAGATTATTTAAAGTTAAAATTTTAAGGTTAATGAAAATTTATAGAATTCAATTGTTGTAGATGGATATGTGTCAGATGAACCTGATTACAAAGAAGAAGAAGAAGAAGAAGAAAAATATGAAGAAAAAGAAGTGTAGAGTGAAGAGGAAGAAGCTCTAAAAAAGACCCCTAAGACCCCTAAGTATGTGCAAAAGAATCATTCTGAAGAACAAATCATTGGAGACAAGAGGAAAGGAGCATTGACAAGAAGAAGAGTTGCTAAAGCTAAGGTAAATCTATGTTTACTTTCTAAAGTTGAACCTAAAACAGTAAGTGATGCATGAAAATATGAATGTTGGATGAAGGAAATGGAAGAAGAACTTATGCAAATTGAGAAAAATCAGACTTGGGAATTGGTTCCTAGACCAGAAAACAAGAACATAATTGGAACTGAGTGGGTGTTTAAAAACAAGTTGAATGAGAATGGAGAAGTGGGAAGAAATAAAGAAATAATTGTGTGTAAGGGTTACTCACAAGTGGAAGGAATAAGATTTGAGGAAAAATTTTCTCTGGTGGCTAGGATGGAGGCTATTAGAATGTTTTTGGAATTTGCAACATACAAGGACTTTAAGGTTTATTAGATGGATGTGAAGTCTATTTTTTTGAATGGTGAATTACAAGAAGAGGTTTACATGGAGCAACCAGAAGGATTTCAGTTGTCAGATCAATTGGATAAGGTTTGTAAAATAAAAAAGGCATTATATGGATTGAAGCAAGCTCCCATAGCTTGGTATGCAAGATTGGACAAATATTTGATACAACAAGGATTCAGTAAAGGCACCATAGATAGTAATCTTTACTTCAAAATTGAGGAAGACAAAATCTTGATAGTGGTTATGTATGTGGATGATATTATCTTTGGAGGAAATGAAGCTATGTGTAAGAAATTTACAGAAGAAATGCAAAAAGAGTTTGAGATGTCAATGTTTTGGGAGATGAATTTCTTCCTTGGGCTACAAATCAATCAAACAAATAAAAGGATTTTCATTTCATAGTCAAGGAATATGCACTCCTATGGTGACTAGTTGTAAGCTAAGCAAGGATGATGATTCACCTAAGGCTAATCAGAGCAAGTATAGATCTATGATTGGTGGACTGCTATATCTAACTGCTACTAGAACAGATATCATGCATGTAGTTTGTCTTGTGGCTAGATTTTAAGAAGATTCTAAGGAAATACATTTTGCAGTAGTGAAGAGGATATTTAGATATTTAAAAGGCACTCCAGATTATGGTATCCTAAGGATATTGATTTCATATTAATTGCTTACACAAATGTAGATTGGTTTGGTTGTGTTGATGACATGAAAAGTACAAGTGGTGGTACATTCTTTCTTGGATGTAGATTGGTGTCTTTGTTAAGAAGCAAGATTCAATTTTCTTATCCACTGTAGAGGTTGAGTACATTACAGTAGCATCTTATTGTACACAAGCATTGTGGATGAGATAGACATTAAACGATATCAAAGTAGTGTGTGATGAGCCTATTTCTATCTTTTTGTGATAATACAAGTGCAATTAACATTTCAAAGAATTCAAAGATGCATTCAAGGACAAATAATATATAAATTAGGTATCACTTTTTGAGAGAGAATGTTATGGAGAATGAGGTGAAGCTTGAATATGTACCTACAAAGGATCAAATTGTTGATATATTTACTAAGGCTCTTCCTAAGGATACTTTTGAGTATCTTCGAGAGAAGTTGGGGGTTATTTCCCCTCCTTTGAACTAGATGCATATGGAGATGCAACATTCCAATGGATCTATGGATTCATCTCTTTTCTGGACTGATTTTGGTGGCTACCTCTTAGGGGGAGTAGGTAGTGTCATGTAGTAAGAAATGTTGTCATTGTTGTAGGGTTGTTGATTTGGTTGGGTTTACTCCTAAGGAGGAGTATTTAGAGCAAGTATCTTGGTTTAGTGTCAAAGGGGAAGAAAAATTGATTTTCTTTTATCCTTTTCCATTGATGTCAAAGGGGGAGAAAGATTCATGTAAAAAAAATTATCTACTCAAGTTGAGAAAAGAAAAGAAATGAAATCATGAGGAAGTGTATTCAGAGTTGTTATGTTGTCTTTGATGGTTTTTCACATCATGTGTTGCCATCAATGACAAAGGGGGAGATTTTTTCAAGTATGAAGGTGTTTTCATTGATGTCAACAAGATTTCAACAAGCTTTCAACAGGTTGGTGTTGTCATTGATTTCAATTATGTGTCGAGGAAGTTTTTTGCATGATGAAGATGTTGAGGATATTGAGAAAATTGTGAAAAAGAAGAAAACAAATTGTTGTAGGTTGTGCATGTGTAGTTGAGATATTGAGGAAGTGTTGTGAGTACATGGAGCTATCTTTATATTACAGTGTTTGGAGATGTGTTGGAATGAAGTAATATGATGAGCTGATGTCTCTGGTACTTGGTTTTCAAGTGCTTTTGAGAAAATTTGATAAACAAAGAAAATAGTGTTGTGCAAGTGTTTAGAATGTGCTATAAGATGTGCTTCATGTTTCTTCTATGTTGATGCTATGCCTACATAGATCTTATATGTTGTTCAAGGTTGTTAGTAGTTGCTATGTTCAGAATTTTGGTTTCTAGATCGTTGTGCAACTCGAGAGATATTTTCACCAGAGTGTGAACCAATTTTTTTAGCGACATTTTATGTGGTCTAGGAGAAATGTATTTGTTCCACGTTTCTCTACAGTTTGGCTTTAGGCTGTGTATTTTGGAATTTTCTTATAATGTTTGTATCTTTCAAAATTCAAGGTTTCACTTGATTTGGTACAATACAATGTGTATTTCATGCATCAATGTGTGAATAAGGTTTACCAGATGTTCTGGGTTGAAGTATTTCTATGATGCAAGTTTGGATGAAGTATTTGTTGGATCTTAAGTGGTTTGAGGATTATTCTAGATCGTGTTCACATGAATTTTGTTGTCCAAAAGTTTTGGATTGATTTAAGGAAGTGTGTACTTAATGTTTTATGGTGTTTAGCATAGGTATTGGTCAACTTTGTGTTAGCACTACATGAAAATTTATGAAAGCATGTTGAGGTGTGTTAGGATTAATTTGGGTCCTAACTAAGGATTTAAATGGTTCACCTTCATTCCTATCCACCGCGAGAATGTTTAGGTACTGACCTAATTTGAAATTTTAAATGTAACAGATAGTTGCTGACCTTGGAGAAGGTTTTCAAGGTTGAGGTTGATATAAATAAGAGCGATGTTTTTTTAAGATGCAAGAGAGAGGAAAGATAGATGTGAGATTGATGTGAGTAAGGAATGTGATTCCAATTACAAAATTATATATGTGAATTTGAGCAGAATAGTGCAAATTTCAATGTATTGGATTCCTAAAGGCAATGAGCTGAAGGTGTCTAAAATCTTTCATGCAAGGCTACAAATTTTTTGGAGAATTTGTGGTGGATTCGTTGTTGCATTGAGAAGTTGTTCTTTGTGTACATTTCTTTTCTATCTTCTTTGTTTCTTTTTGTGGCAGTGAGCCCTAGCTGTAAGCCTTTTTAGATAGTGTTTCCTATTTTGGCAATAGGCCCTTGTACCAATTTTGTAATTACTTATATTATGAGCTAATACTCACCATTTTTTTCACTCATTGGGTTTTCCACGTAAATTTGGAGTTCTCTTGTGTATGGTGTTGTTATTTCAATTTTTGTTATCTTAATTTTATGATTAATCACTTTAACAGAATGAAGGTTTAATGAATGCATGTAGATCTGATTACTATTGAGGGTTTTGATGTTTTAATTTGCTACAAATGATTCACCCCCCTCTTAGTTGTCTTGTTCATTCAATAGAATGATGTATAGGTTCAAGACCCTTTTTTTCATTTCTTTTTTGGTTCTATTTTCTGATCAAAAGTATTTCTAGTCTTTATTTGGTTCTTTTATAGTCTCAACTCTAGAAATATTTGTACTACTCACCTCTATGGTATTTTTGTATTGGGTTTGGGTCCTTCTCACTTTATCTTAATCAAAACACCCCCTTAAGTGAAAACTCGGGGAGTAGCTAAAACCCCTAAAAAGTGAATGCATAAAAGAAAAGAATGCATGATGGGTCCCAACAAATAAGGCATGATGAGGTACCCATGTCCAAACAATCTAATCTCTCATAACTAGAGAAAATGAGAAAACCTTATGGGAAAAACTCCTCTCCAAAAGAGAGAAAGGTGAATGAAGGACTAAGAAGCCTCCAAAATAGTGTTCCAAAAAGAATAGGAACATGAAGAGAATCCTTGAAGCATGAAGAAGATATAAGAAACTATCAAATGATTGCTACTATAGTGTTGAAATGAAGAGCCTCCTTTGAATCAGTCGAAGACAAGAATCTGCATGACTACCCCAAATGATACTACTCAAAATAGATGGAAAACAAAGGCAAACAACTAGGTCTTGAAGATACAAATGGAACAAGTACTAATAGTCTAAAGAACAATGATCAAGTGAAAATGGAAGGTCACCTCCAGAAAATAGGAATGCAAGAGTAAGTGCTCCATCTCACCGAAATGCATGGGTAACCAACCATTGAATCCACCTAGTACATAGGAACAACAACTAGATACATAAATCACTCCAATACAAAACCAAGGAAGCATTAGCACCAACAGTAGAAATTCCCCATAATGTGAAAAAGGGAGAGCCATGACAAATCTACTGAAATTGTGTGTCAATAATAAGTGCATGAAGGAGAACACAAAATCATATGAAAGTGCACATGAAATTACCTACAAATAAAAAGGGTGTGCAAACTAGGGAACACACACATGAGGTAAGAATCACTTTGATTTGATGCTAGCATAGAAGGAACACTCACTTGAAAAAGGTGTGATGGTAAAAGAAAAGGCCAACATAACCACCCATGGAACTTTATAACATAGTGTGAGTACAAAGGGAAAAACAAGATGTTTGAAATCCCAAAAACAAGATACACAAATGATACTTTATCGTAATGTGTCTATAAAAGATCAATTGCATGCAAAATATGCTCAAAATACCCAAATAGGACAGAAAGCTAGAAATATGTGTAGAAAAACCTAAAACAAGTCATCTCACATAGACATAAAGTTTCCAAGAGCTAAAACATCCAAGTAATTCAACAAAATGTGAAAACATAAAAAATTGAATAAAATGTTCCTAGAGAAAAATATGGAAAAATGCATGGATAGTGGTGAATGGTGAGCCTAGTTTTTGGTTAAAACTTGGGTAGAATTTATAGTTCATTTGTTGGAATTATCATGAACTTTAGTCATCCAATGTTAATATTTTGTATAATGTTTCCCTCAAACCATTGACAATGGGTTTATCCTATCCTTGTGAAGTTTCAAGGACATTAACATATTATGCAGATTATCTATATTAATTTTACATGTGATTGATGAATTTTTTCTAAGGTGATTTTAGATGTGCAATTATTACGCGTACTAACATTGCCATGTAGGGAAAAATTGGTGGATGCTAAGTTGGGAAGGAAATCGACAGATGATCATGTGAGGGAATCATTCAAAGGAGTCAACTGAAGAGTGACGACAGATTCCCCACGACAGATGATTGTAACCGCCTTGCATTTATGGCATTGAGCAATCGCAGGCGTTACTGCAGTGTTGAGTCCACATTTTGGCATGCATTTCCGACTAGATTCCCTATAGGCATAACCGCTCTGCCACTCTTTTCTTGCTTTCCCTAAATGGCGTCCTCCCAGTTAGTGGGAGTTGATCGCCCTGTTTAGCTAGTTGAATAAATATGGATTTGAATCTCCTTTTGGGGAGTTTGGCACTTAGTTATTGATTGCTTAAAGATGATATTGATGTATTGAGCATTCTATATTTTTTTCTACACAACCATGTTGATTACTCTGTTTTTACATAATTTTCAATGAATGAGATGATAGTCTGAATTTGAGTACTTGATTTTGTATTAGTTTTAGTCGATATTCATCCAAGGGGGCCCACTTGGTGAGTAATCCTTTCTTTAGAGTAATTAGCTTAGTATTGGTTTCTATACTTAGTTCAAAATCTAGTATTGACTGTTCTTGCAACTACTAGAATTCCATTTTGTGTATGTTCCTGCAGCCAAAGCAGGCAGAGTAATTTCCTGTCTATTTGCCCAGATCTTTATTCTTGTTATGCATCTCAGTTTAGCATAGTTGTTGGTTAATGCTTAGATTTTTCTTTATTTCCTTCATGTAATTTACTTTCAGTATTGTGTGTTTCTTAGCTGTAGATTAGAGATGGCTACTTAGGAATTCCTAGTGCACATACAGTGTTGACCCATTTCAAGTCTATGTCCCTAGGTTGACAAGTTAAATGCACCTCCATGATGGTCGAATAGCTATTCAGGTTAGATGTCCAGTCTCTAAATTATGGCTATAGAAGCCCAGTTAGCAGACCCTTGTAGGAGGCAGACAATGAAGAGCTCTAAAAGACCTTTCCAATGCCATTGGAATCACAAAAATAGAGAAACTGGTTAAAATTTGTGAGTTCGGGAGTAAAAATAGCACCTCTGATTTTGATAGGCAATAAAATGTACCAACAATAAAATTTAAGAAAAAACCAACATCATTGGATAGTTCTTGGAACCAGATTTTTGATGATATCTAGTCTACCCAATTTTGATAATCGAGTGAAAATTTATTATGATTTTCCCAATCTTGCTAAGCTTGCAAAAGAATTAAAAAAATCCTTTGGTCTACTTGTTGATCTCTGACGTGACCAAGGGATGGTAGCTTGGGCATTGCAACGAGTTGGTTGCTAGCAGTTTATTCCTGGAAGTTACAATGAGTGATCACTACAAAATTTCTAGCAATTTGTGTTCGCGGAGGGGGCACCACTAGCGGTTGTCATTGCAAGAGTCACTTCGGGCGATCCATTGGGGAGCACCTTAAAAAAATTTGTGCACCTATCGAAGCGAGCTTTATATATATAATTTTTATTTTTTTCCATATAGTATGACACTTGGGAGGCCATACGATAATGAAATAGGGAAAATTTATAGTCAAAATTTCTCAATTCAACCTCTTGAACACAATGTTGAGGTCCTTTTCACACCAAAGTGCACCAAAAGATCACTCAAATAAAAAATTACAAATAAATAAATGAAGATTCCATATTTTCTCTTGGAACCCTAGTTTGGAAAAAAACTCAAAAATGGAGAAGGGGTTCGTTGAACCCACACTCTGATACCATGTTATAATTGTGAAAAACATGAGATATAGGATCAAACAATGAACAAAAAAACCTTCCATGTAAGAGATTTATAAAAAAATGATTTTCTATTCCTCAACTAGAAAAAATTACAAAATGAAAGGCTTTCCTAAACCTCTAAGAGATAATGAAGGAGAGTGCTTTATAAGAGAAAACCTAAATGATAAATGAATTAGATCATGAAAAATGTCATCATCTTATGTGATGAGACATTATGATATAATGATAGCTCACTCTAGTTAACAGAAAAAAGCACTCCTAAGTTTAGCTTAAGTGCATGAAGAATAAATTAGCCCAATAACCAATTAAATATTAATTAATTATTAGATAAGTCATGATTACTCTAACATTGACAACCATATCAAAAATAGGTGGAAAACCACACATGGACATTCAAAATTACCCAAAGATTTTATATCTATAATACTTGATGGATTGAATTTTAGAACCAAATAAGCACTTTGAGTTTGAGTCCATAGAAGACTCTAAGAAGGTGCAAATTGCATGTACCAAATTGAAGGGGTGTACATATTTATGGTGGGATTGTATCCATATGGATAGGAAAGAAGGGGAAGGATAAAATTAAAGTCTAAAGTAGAGTGGTTTTCAAGTTAATTTTTTTTTCTCACAAACTATCAGATGAACCTTTTTAGAAAAATGCAAACCTAAGAAAAAAGGGTATGATCACTAAAGAATATATTAAATAATTCTAGAGATCGACCATTCACACTAGTTAAATAGAGAATGTTGTAGAGAAATTATCAAGGTGTGTGAATAGAATACATATTTCCATTTAGGATGAATTTGATATGATCAACACAATGTTAGTCGAAGAAACCTATCAACATGCATTGAAGGAAGAAAAAAGGTTGTCTAGAAGGAAACAATGTGCCACATGAGAAAAAGGTAAGTTTGCATGTAGAAGAGGAAGTATGATGTGCAATGGAAAAAAAAATCAAGCACACACACTTGAGGGAGAAGTGAGCACATCACATGGTGATTAGCGTGCATAAAGTAATAATATATTTTCAAGGAAAAGGATTTAGAAAAGGTAGATGCTTCATTGGAGCATCCTTAAAATGTGAAGTGGGACATAGAGCATTCAAGTTCCCATAGGTAGTGGAGCCAAATTGTGTGAAAAATAAAGGCTAGCAACCATATTGCACAAGTTGGCATGAAAAGTAGTGCATTGGCAAATTGCATAGAAGAACTAAAATGTGGTAAATCTCCCATGATGAAGAGTTATTTTTGAAACCAACACATGAAGAAAACACACCAAAACATAGAAATAACTCATTCATAACCATTTTTAAATCCAAAGGTAAGTGTTAAAAGGTAATAATTGATTGTGGTAATACTAGAAATCTTGTTTCTAGTGAGATGGTAAAGAAACCTAGTCTAAAGAATATTGGACATCAAAATACATGGGTGCTGCCACAATAAAGAGTTACACTTTCTGGGACATCTTGATTTTTGTTGAAATCACATAATTTTATAAAATATAATAATTTAAGCCTTGAAATGTTCCATTTAAATGATTTTAATTGAAAAGGGTTTGATCAAACCCCCTTAGATCAAACCCCCTTGGATAGAACCCCGCTAGTTTTAAACCATACCTATAATGGAGTCTCCTCTACACCTATCAAAATACTGATGAAAAACCACTTTTAATTTACTTTTTGGGGGGTCAAATGAATTCATTTAAAATTTATGTTTTGTAAGTATGTAGTACTTATTATAAGCTTCCCAAAAAGTATAATTTTAAATATATTTAATTTGACTATTATGTTTATTTTTTTATTTCTTGTGAATGTAAGTTTTTCAATGAACATCAAGGTATTTGTTTCACAAATACAAAAAAATAGGAAAATAGAGAAAAAAATTCTAAAAAAATACATGTCTTCTAGGTATTGATGTCCTTATTCCAACAAAAAAAAAGAATTTCGATACATACAAAAAAGAGTTATGGTCTTTATAGTTCACCTATGTCTAAATTGTAATTGGTTTGACTTCAAAACTTAAAAAAAATATTCAATAAAACATTATGAAGCAAAATGCATCCTCTGGATATTTTAGTTACAAATTTAAATTTGAAAAAAAAAGAATTTTATCCTTCAAAGAAAAAAGTTGTATTGTTTATAGTACACATCACTCTTTAAAAATGATGTTTACTATTAAAAACTAGTTATTGAAGGAGATGGAAAAAGAAATGCAATTTGATTCCAAAATTTTTAAAAATATATATATTTAGAATCTACACACAAAATGTCACAAATAAATAGTTTTCATCATTTTCAAATTCCTCACAGTTTAGCAGGTATAGGTGTATGAAAGTGAAGATTTAGTTTAAAATATTCATTTCAATGTCAATTTTGGCCAAAAAGTGTAACCCACTATTGTGGGATCACCCACATTCAAGGTGCCATGGTTATTGAAGGGACATCATTGTTGGTCAACAAATAATATATGGTTAGCATTCAAATATGTGCGTACAAAGAAAAATCCTATGCAACATCATGGAAATGAACATTTTCCTTGTATTGTTGGGTGATCCTTGGTATTTAATAAAAAAAATTTGCGTGATGGAAGAGAAAATACTTATACCTTATGGAAGGATGCTAAGTAGTACACTCTAAATCCTTTAAAGGATACAAATATAAAGGTGGAGAGTAGCACAAAGATGTTGTTGGTGACAAGAAATCAATTTGTGCACATGCACATGTTGTAAGCATAACAAATACATAAGATGAAATGTTGCATAAGATACTATATTGGGTGATTTAGGAATATCATGTCAAAGGATATTACAAATGGTTTGCCACATGTGCACATAGATAGCATGCTTTGGATGGTTTAATTATTACAAGAAGGGTGGTTATTTAAAGGGGAAAAATTATGCATACCCACATGATCAATACATGAGAATCTAATCAAGGAGAATGATAGTGACAAATTGGCTAAGCCATTTTGGCTTAATAAAAATAACGGTGCAACTAAGTGAAGGGTATTTTTGTTTGTACATTTCAATGGATGTGTAAAAATATGTACAAGAGTGTAGAATTTATCAATTAGAAAAAAATAGAATTTGGAATCCAAGATTTCATCAACCTTTAACCATACCCAAGAAGCCATGAGAGCACTTCAACATGGACTTTATTTTTGGATTCCCTAGAACATGTAGAAAGGGTTGTGATTACCACTTTGTTGTAGTAGATAGGTTTTCCAAAATGATGTGTTTTTTAATCTTGTAAGTAGATAATGACCCTATGCAAATGGTAAATTTATTTTTCAAGGAGACAATAAGGTTGTATGGTTGTGACACAACATTATATCTATTGTGTATTTATTGCACTTCTTTTCAAAACTTTTTTTTTTATCATTTTGCATGAGAGGTCTATCCATTAATGATTGATATGGACTTGGAGATGATTAAATTGTTAATGAAGCCAACCCAACAAATTTGGCACCATGAAATTTTAAGCCAACAAGGATATAAATGATGTTACCGGATGAATATCAATGTTCCAAAGAAGATATATTACAGAGCCCACAAAGCCTTCAAATCTCTATGGGTGTTGCCACAATAATGGGTTACATTTTCTAGGACATCTTGATTTTTGTTGAAATCACATATTTTAAAAAAATATAATGATTTAAGCCTTGAAAGGTTCCATTTAAAGGATTTTAAATGAAGAGGGTTTTATCAAACCCCCTTAGATCAAACCCCCTTGGATAGAACCCCACTAGTATTAAACCATACCTATAATGAAGTCTCCTCTATACCTATCAATATGCTGATAAAAAATAACTTTTGATTTACCTTTTGGGGGATCAAATGAACTTATTATTTAAAATTTATGTTTTGTAAGTATGTAGTTCTTATTATAAGCTTCCCAAAAAGTATAATTTTAAATATATTTAATTTGATTATTATATTTATTTTTTGTTTCTTGTGAATGTAGGTTTTTTGTTGAAAATCAAGCTCTCTATTTTTCACATGTGGAAAAATAGTAGGTTACCAAGAAATATTCTGGAAAATATCTATGATCTTGGTATTGATTTCCTTGATC
>VDFB02387975.1:132832-281584 GCA_007258455.2 Sequoia sempervirens | reverse complement strand
TGTATGTTATCGTGATTTCTCAGTTATGGATTAATGTGAGGAAATTGCAGCTCATGGTATGACACACAGTAATTCCATTTATTTGTAGTGGTAGAAAACACCCAAATACAACTGGATGTGCTCATTGGCTCACAAATTTACATATGGTTCAGAAAGTGAGAACATGGAGACCTACTTCTGATTATCGGCATAGCATTCAGAGAAGAAAGCCACACAGAGAACCATTTATCTCAAATCTATTATTTCTGCCCTTAAATCATAGGAAAAGGATGCATAGAGCTCTTCAAGCATGGTTGGCATGGATCGTTTATCAATCCTGCTAGACTTTCTAGCAGATTTTTCCACCAGTACACACAATGCTAGCTGAAAGAGATAGTTAATCCCAGACCAGGAAAATTCAAGCAACTCAGTTTAATTATTCTATAAAATGAGAATGCTAGTTTCAGCAATACCCATTGCTCATCGTTCTAAATACTTGTGGATAGTTATTGTGACTACTATTTAAGAATTAAATTGGCACTCCACATGTTTAGAAGAAAAAATGTTTAACTTGAATTTTCTCATCTCTGTTTTGTAGTAAGTGACATTACTAGGCTGTGTAGGTGATGAATTTGACTGAGCAAATCTTCTTTTATATTATTTAGAAGAAAAAATGTTTAACTTGAATTTTCTCATCTCTGTTTTGTAGTAAGTGACATTACTAAGCTGTGTAGTTGATGAGTTTGACTGAGCAAATCTTCTTTTATATATACTGTTTATTTTTCATGTCCGTTAGAATGTGGTCTACTGCTTGATGGATGCTTATATTTTTTCACAGTCCGCCATTGTTTTGGATTAATATGCTTATGAGTAGAATACTAGAAAGTAATCTATGGTTGACAGGTTAGCAAAGTAAGAAGCAATTAGTTCAGGATACGATTCCGACATGCACCAACAAGCATTGTGATACCATTAAGTAGATTCGACCTATATTGTATCCTACGAAGTCCAGTAAAGAACAAGCAAATTTATAGTGAGGAATCACTGCATGAGCCAGATGACACATTTTCAGAAAAGGTCTCACACATTTAAAAAAAAAATCTCTCATACTTACTACAATGATGATCATGCCCTGGCTTGAGACTTTTGCTTACATATTTCTGAGAGGCAATTGATGATCACTCTAGATGCAGTGTAAAAATATTGTAATCATGGATAAGCCTGTGCAATGGTATATAAATGAAAAAAACAGAAACAAGAAAGAATCTTGGAAGAACAAACCATTCATTTGGTTGCAACCTCTGCAATAAATTTTCCTTAGAAAAATATGAAGGAATCTACAATAATATGTTTTGGCTTCTTTTTCATTGAGGCCAATGAAACAATGAGGTCTTGAAAGTTTTAGAAACAAGCATTTGGGGAAGTTATACAACTCATGAAGAATCTATTCATTAACCTTTATATGGGCACTGAATTACTAACTTTGGAGATTTTGTTTAGAAAAATGACACAAATAATGATTTTAATGAGAAATTTATATATATTCATTGCGTTTTCATTATGTGTAATTTGTCATAATATTTTGAAAGAGTGGATGTGATCTGGAAAACACACAGGTTACGCCTCTTGTGATCACCATCAGAAAATTCTTATTGTCAACTCACTTATTTCAACCGTTTAAAGCTAATGCTGATGTTTGCAACCGGAATTAATGGTCATCGAGATGTTCTGGATCATCCTTGCTATCCTCCAATGCATGTCACAAAATGTCATGCATCATGAAACACCAATTTTATGTCAGAAATAGTCTCCTAGTCATATGTCCTAAAGTGAACCTCCATATGACCACATTGGTCCTGCTTAAGTGACCAGAATTTTTGGATCAATATGAGTGTCGTACAAAGGAGTCACAATCCATTTATAGCGGCGGAGTCAGCATCTGACTGCACATTCACATGGATGCTAATTCAAGGGAATTATCTTCTGCTGTTTTAGATGTGATTGTCTGCCTAGTTTAATTATGTTATTAGTTAAGACAAAATCTTTGTAAAATAACTCAAGGAATCTTGGAATAGATCTACATAATACACTGAGTGATGCGAGTTTCCAGTTCAACAAAAATTTTCATTGATAATTTATTTGAAAGTATAAAATACACAGTCTCATAACTGTGTTCTACAAAATTTAGGTTCTCTCTCTTTACTTTTGTTTGTCTAACTAGAGTACAATGTATTTTACAGCAGTGAAATAAGTCCCATGGAGGATGATGTTTACATCGTGCACAACTTCACATGGATCATGTAAAAAGAATCTTGAAACAAATCCATGACCTATATGCCAATTGTCAATACAATCTGGGTTTACTACACTTTATCTTCCACATTAAATCTTTATGCATCTTTTTTTGATCACTTTATGTTTTGAATACCACCTAGTCCTTTAATCCATTCTGCCAGTTTTCCTTCTCTCATCTCCTTCTTGTCCTCACCTTGCTTTGAAAAACAACACCCTTTTCTAATTCTTCTTGAGTGTTAGTTGCAAAATCTTCAATGGAATTAAAAAGTAGACAACTTCCATTATCTTGCCTAGAAAGCTCAAAAAGGTATAGCCTCTCAACATGCGCAACAGAATCTACCTTCATATAAGTAGGCAGGTTTAATCCAAATGCCTTGGTTCCCACTTGCTCAGCAATTGCAAATAGAACATATCTCAGTGCTGTTAAATTCTTTGTTGATTTCTGAGTCTTACCTTGCAAGTAAAGCCATATCTTGCCCCCATCTTTGAAGTTTTATCTTATCTTTTGAATACCACCTAGTCTGTCCCTTCAAACCATTCTGCCAGTTTTTCTTCTCTCATTTCCTCGTTGTCCTCACCTTCCTTTGAAAAGCAACACCCTTTTCTAATTCTTCTTGAGTGTTAGGTGCAAAATCTTCAATGGAAGTAAAAAATGGACCACTTTCATTATCTAGCATGGAAGGCTCAAAAAGATATAACTTCTCAACATTCACAACATAATCTATCTTCATATAAGTAGGCAGGGCCGCAGGTTTAATCCAAATGCTTGGTTCCCACTTTCTCAACAATTGCAAATGAAACATATCTAAGTGCTGTTAAATTCTTTGTTGATTTTTGAGTCTTACCTTGGTTAAGTAAAGCCATATTTTTCCCCCATCTTGGAAGTTTTACTCAATTCTACGTGTATCATGCCTTGTTTTGTACTTAGTAACTTCTCTTGTACTTGAAGATGATTCAACTTTTTCTTGGTTCTCTCTTGGCTGTTCTGGTTCCCTTTATGACATGAAATGGGCTGGGTAGCAAGTAACCAAAACATGCTTCAAAACAAAGCTTATTTGTATCTATTATATGAGTGTTCCAGATATTGCAAATTCTTATCCTAAGCTTTTTGATGCTTCCTATTGTACCCTGTTGTACCAACTTTCTGTTTTACTAATTCGATTTAGCCAGTTGTTTGGGAATTATTTCAGGTGACCTCTTCAACCTTGTATCCATATTTTCACATAAAATTGTCCAAAATATGCTCAAGAATCTTGCATTCTTGTCTAAACAATCAAACTAAGCAAGTCAAAGTAAATCCAAACATTAATAAAGAATAAATCAGCTGCTTAGTGTCCTAAAAGCTTTGTTGCACTTAATGAATATGAACAACAAGAAACAAATAATTATACCCTTATCTTGACATAAGCGAACCTCCTACAAAATCTATGGAAATGGTTTCATGTATTCTAGAATAAACCTGCAATTGCATATAGAATCCCAGTTTTTATTTATTTGGCACAGACACACCACATAGATGATCAAACACATCCACTTATGATTTTAGCAACATCATCTTGCATTTATGGTGAGAATGCATAGATTTGCAAATCTGCCAATGTCTTTTCCACTTTGAATGGACCAGCTTAGGGGTGTGTCCCTCTCTACAAAGCTTAATTCTTCCATCTCTTGGAGCACAAAGCTTTCCCAACTTGTAGAGGAGGTCATCTTTGAGATGATTCTCTTCCTTGTGCTCAAATTCTGTGTCTTTTGCCCCTTGCAATAGGTGATATATCTCTGTAACATCCACAACCTTATTACAAGGAAATTACATGGAAATTTTAACTTCTTAGTAAAAAGTATCCATTTCTAATAAAACAAGAAAAACAAAATTTCTTCAATAACATAAGATACATTTTCATAAATGAAACATGATTTAACATTTTTGATTCCATTTCAATGTATCAATCTAAAATGAGTACATTTCACTATTCTTTTCAACAATTTGCCACATAAAATTTTTCAAGTACAAAAGAACATTAAGCAAATAGAGATTAGGGTTAGAGATCTCTTGTGACCTTTTTCACACATCGCCCCATTGCAAATGGGGACCCCCTAATTTTCGCTTTGTTTCGAACTTTTGGCTTGATTTTAGTTTGTTTTGTCGTTGTCTCTCTTTTCTGCCGTCTGCCTTTCCGAGGATGTGCCCGCCTGTGAGTTTAAACGAGAATTTGGCCAAATCCATAGAATTAGGGTTTTGAACTTTCCAACCAATTTGTGGTCAAAAGAGGTGAATAAATTGAAAACAGAGCTTAACATTGATGTCAGTGCACTTCCAACAATTTTCCACTGAAGTTTCATCAGATTCCGGCTACTTACTATTTTTAGTAAGCGTGCAAATTCCAGGAATTTCTTCAGCATTCTTGAAATTTTGACAATCACACTACATCCAAAACACACACCGTTGCTCACAAGAAAAATTTGGTTCTAAACGACAACTTGCTATTTTGCTCGTGATTCCGCAGCAATTCTTTCAGGGTTTATACACGAAGTTTTCAATGCATGTCCGGGGATTCCTTCGGTTTTCTCGAGACCTCGCCGATGGCAAGCAACATGCAAAAGCGATGATAACTTTCGCAGTTCACTCTTCGTGAGGCTATTTTAGGCTCTGTACGTCGGCTTTGCACAGTTCCATTATTCCTTCCGGTTTTCAAAGAGCTATGCAAAGATAAGCGACATGCAAACGGAGATAATCACCTTCAAAGAACTTACTATTTTTAGCAGATGCATTCAGCCTTTACATTAGAACGAATGAGAAGAATATCTGACGAACTCGACCCAGGTATCGATTGAATCATATCTATCCAGTCACTGGCACCACTATCATCAAACGACCAACACTGAACGCCCGGTTCATTCCAACACTTAACGGATATTCCCAGAACATTTTATGGTTAATTAGAAGGGACAAGGGTCATAAGTCTCCCTGTTCAAAAATTTCAAATTCGATCCGGTGTTTTGTAAGTATAGAAATTAGAAGACTTACCAAAAATATCAGACAATGCAGAAGCAGGCGTAAGAAAGGAAAAATGGCTAAGCTTGGAGACTTCATCCTTCACCCCGTGCTCAAAATGTGCCTTACAAGCAAGATGCTGTGCCGGGTTCTAAGGCATAAGCAAGTTCATCCACCTCCGTGGGTAAAAATGCGCCTCAAGAAGAATACCAACGGACCGAAGACCTGGCGGCGAAATTCACTCATCCCTCTAGCATAGGTGAAATGCGCCCATGTCTAGCAAGGTCAAAAGGTCAAAGATGCTTCATCCTCCTCCTATGCCAAAATGTGCCCATGCAACAAGCAAGTCAAAGAGTCAAAGAAGTTCATCCTCTAGCCTAGACAAAATGCGCCCATTCTTACCAAGGAGTTGCTAAAGTTTCTAAGTGTTGAGAGTTTCATCCCTCTACACAAGCAAAATGCGCCCAAGTTCACCAGGGGAGTCAATGGTCAAAAGCAAAGGCGTTGGAGATGTTAAATCCTTCATCAAGTGTAAATGCGCCCAAATGAGGGCATGCAAAGACAAAAGAGAAGAAGTCAAAGGTGGTCAAGGTGGCGTTGAAGACTTTCATCCTCTTGGACATGTAAAATGCGCCCAACTTAGCATGGAAAAGACAAATTTAAAAATCCTCTTGAACATGTGAAATGCGCCAAGCTTAGAAAAAGGTCAAAGGGGTCAAGGCGTGGAAAGTTTTATCCTCCTCCATGTGCTAGATGCGCCAAGGTGAGGTGAGGGTGGAAAATATTGCTATGGCGTTGAAATAAGAATATCCTCCTCAATCTTGAAAATGCACCCAAGGAAGTAAGGGTGAAGTGAATAAAATATGTTAGGAGATTGAAATTAAAATATCCTTCAGGACAAGTGAAATGCGCCCAAGGCAATGGAGAAAATCTTCTAAGTGAGTTGATGAAAATTTCCTCACCACAGACAAGATGAGTTGAATGAAATTTTCTAAGGAAAAAGTGCAAAATGTGCTAAGTGATTTTAAATTTTTCTAAGGCACAAAAATTTCTTCCTTAGGAAAATCACGCCTGGACTTGAAGGAGATAAAATTTTCCTGAAACATGAATGAAGTTGCCAGTGAAGAAGTCGGATGATGCCAGCTTCATAGGATTGATTGAGAAATTCAAGTCATAGCAACAAAATACTCACAGGGATGAAGAACAAGAATAAATTGATAAAAAAAATTATTTTGCTAAGGTTCAAAATTCAAGAAAAAATTAAATGAACCCCTTCGTTGTGGACCCATGAATTCGACAAGTTCTGAGAAATTTTTTTCTTCTGGGTATTTAAGATCTTTGACAAAGAGTTGATTCTGAAGTCCTCTGCACTTCGCCAAGGCCTGCGAGATGAAGATTTTTGATGGGCACTTAAATAATGAATTTTCTAAGGAGAAAATTTTAAAAAACTCTCTAAGGAAAGGAATAAAATGTGTTGAAAACGCCTTGGCGGATGAATTTGAAGTTGGGTGCCTAGATAATTTTTGATAAAATTCCTGATGAAAACATTTTGCTCGAGCCAGGGTTGGATGAAATGTCAGAGTGAACGCTTCAGCTAGTGAAATGAAAAGGGGAGCAATTAACTTAATATTTTCACAGGGTGATTTCCAAGTGTTAAAATGAGGTACGCCCAAGGAGTACAAGATGAGTGAAATTCTCTAAGGAATGAAAATGGAAGCTCAAGTCTTCAGATGCGCCCTAAAGGGGATGAATGATAATGGGGAAATATTCTAAGTCATGAAGAAGGCAGAGTTGGCTAGAGAAAAACGACGAACCCTTGGAAGTTAAAGCATGAAAATCAGGTAAGTAAGTTGAGTTTATATTATGAAGTGTTCTGATGCTCTTCCCCTTGCTTGTTTTGCAGGAGGAACGTCGAGACCAAACGATGATGACTTGGGGAGATGAAGCGAATATTTGGAGAAAATGGCTAAGTGTTGAGATTTAGTATGTGCCCAACTCAAGTGACAAAGAAGAAATGTTTTCAAAGCTTAGGATGGAGAGAAGAAGGTCGTCCTCAAGTACTTCTAAGTTGAAGAACAACATCAAGAAGAAAATCATTGTCGATCAAAAGAATGAGGTTGTAGCCTTGGAATTTCAAAATGAGAACTTGCATGCCATGCCAAAGGTTGAAGCTGTTTGATCAAGTCTGCAGTCAAGAACAGGAACAGTGTGAACACGTTTCAAAACGGGAATCTTCTAGAAGATGGTGGCCATTAATGGCTCATTTATTACCCCACTCCTCTTGGTGGCGGTTTTTGGGTGAATCTTGTTTAGGGCTGAGGTGGCACAATCTGGGCCATCCAGCCGATTGTAATCTGAGCCATCCGTTGGACTTGGCCAGCTATATAAAGGGGCATCCCCCTCATTTGTATCTCATTAGAATAGGCAGTAGAGTTAGACAGTAAACATAGAGTAGAGGGACAACTTAGAAGTAGCTTAGTATAGATTGATAGTGTAGTTGAAGAAGAAGGAAAGTTTTCCTTTGAAAACTTTTGCAAGAGATTGTTGTGTAAAACTTTCATAATAAAAGATCTTTTCATTGATGGTGAAATTCGTCTTTGTTATGGATAGCTAGTGAGGTTTCTTCATTCCTTCTGCTTCAAGTAGCGTA
The DNA here is from genome assembly GCA_007258455.2 of Sequoia sempervirens. Classification (NCBI taxonomy): domain Eukaryota; kingdom Viridiplantae; phylum Streptophyta; class Pinopsida; order Cupressales; family Cupressaceae; genus Sequoia; species Sequoia sempervirens. The sequence goes on along the minus strand of VDFB02387975.1, from coordinate 273,668 downwards.
GAGTAGTGTAATTTCATTTTTATGCAAGTAGATGTTAGTTATGGAATGTGGTCTTTAATTTGAGCAAACTTCGTCTATCCATACCACTAGTGTGTTCGCTGATGGTGAATGCGCCTTGTGTGGTCAACTGGAATATCGTGTACTTAACTTCGATCATGATTTGTATGTTTATATGCGTCGTTGTGATGGTATTTTCATGCTAAGTTGTGATATGAACACCTTGAGCTACTCCTCTGAAGATTGCACCGGTTCTGTGGAAGCTGTCCGAAGTGAGGCAAAGCAGAGCCTGGTTGAAGTTTGCGAGAATTGATCTCCATGTCCCACGCCTTAGAGTAGATTAGAGTCTCTCTGAACCCTGCAACCATTTCAATTCGGTACTTTCTGGTTAGAATAGGAAACCCGTGCTTCATTGATAAATCTGTCGAATTGTGAAAACCCCTTCCTCTGCCGTTGAACAATTCCGTAAGTCCCCTTGAAATACTAGCAAATCACATCGAGCCAACTGAGACTATTCGCATTGAAGGAACCTTGGAGTTGAATGCACGAACTCTCTCGCAATCTTAGTGTGCAGGAAACTTTGATCAAGAGAGAATAGGGTAGCCGTTGGCGACTTTATTCTGCGTTGGTGCGGTCACGAAAATCACATCAACAAGATCCTTATCTGGATACTTTCATTCTTTTTTGTCTCCCAAGACTCGACAAGTCAACTGCAAGAGGGAGAGCATCACCCAAGTGCTTTACCTCCAACCACGGAATTAAGCAGTTCCCCGCACACCTTCCAAACTGGAATTGGCCCTACCCTTCAACGAAGGGAATGGTTAGGAACCCCCTAATAATAGCCATTTGAGCTCTCGGGTTTGTGACCTACTTAACCAATACTATCTATCAACTTATGGAAAACCTCCAACAATGAGAGAACTCTGATTGCATTAAGCATCTAGTACACGATGAATCGACACGTGCATGCAGTGACTCATGCACCCACTTTGGCCAAAGTTGTTTTTTATATAAAATACATTCGCTACTTACTTGGAGCGAAGTCGTATGTTCACCCACCGTGCTTGACTTGGAGACTTATCTGACCTAGGGTTTAACCAGCTGTAGACCCAAAATATCCTATGGTCATAAGAATCACATTAATCCACACCCAAGGTGTTCACAATCAAGGTAATTTTAATCTCATAAGCAAAATTTGACACCTCTGTTGCAATTCCTGCAACGTTGGGTTTAAGGCATCTGCCTTTTAAACAAGTCCATATACTCTCGAATGAACAGCTATAAACCTTTTCTATGGTTAGCAACTCTTAATGATGACACCTATGCCATCATTTCGACCTAATCAAGGTCATGCAATAGCTTGACAGCTTGTATAACACATTCATAGAATACTTCACAAAATGTGTCATGCGAGGAATTACATCCCTTCTATAATATAAAGTATAGTATCTTAGAAATAAACAATTAAAGATTGGTATTATTCCCACCATTGTATGATAGTAATTACTGACGTACAGTTATAACCAGTCTGAGAGCATCTTACTCTTCGTGCTCAAAATCCCACATGGTTTTATATATAAATATACTTTTTAATTTAACACTATTATACCTTAAAAAACAAACAGCTTTATAGACACTTAAGAAATACTGAGCCACAGCCCTTTTAAACATTTTTCAGTTCTCATTAAACTTAACAGAAAAGAACTTTGCTGCTCAAATTTCAGACTTTATACTTTTCAGAAAATCAGCTTTTTCCTTTTCAAATTTAAACATGAAATACTCATAACATTCAAGAACTTTCAGATTTTTCTCTTCATGCAATAAATAGACTTAGAAATTAAATCAGAAAACGAACGTGCCTGTTAACACCTTCTGGATTTGCTTTTCTACTACCCTGGAAACACACTTCAGCCTCAACACTTTTAACCTCTAATCTTCTAAGCTTTTTCCTTTATTCCTTAAGCAAGATTTTAAGACTTCTAGGACCTTTTCACAACTAAACTATCTGATTTGTGAACTGAAAAACAATGAACAGCAACAATACTCTCTAATTCCTCTTTTTCGTAACCCCTTAACAGAGTAAACAAACATAATATATAGACAAGAGCACATAACCACCTTATTTTCCACTAGTGCCCTTACTAATGTGGTTGGTTTAATGATAATCTAATTAATGAGAAACAGTTGAAACAACCCTGAATAACCTCTTCCACGTCCAAGCAGCTGCAACAGAGAATTAAATTAAAAACTTCCAGAACTTCCTTAACTCCCATGTTGAATTTGTTTGCAATAGTTCAACTCCCTTTGGTGTTTTATTTATATCAAAATTTGGCCTCTTAAGTGGCTATTAACAAGCAGATAAGGGTCGCCCAACTGCCACCAATTTAGGAGTTGATAAACCCTTTATTAACCAACTGAAAATCTGTTAGAAATACATTCAATAAGTTGACTTTGTCAAAGCAGAAATAGGTGGAAGTTGGTGCCACCTTTCGGAGATGTTAGAAATCCTATTCTTTAGCATTTAATCCCGCCTTTTACTAGGCACATGGAGCTATTGTTTAGCAAGCACATGGTGCTTTATATTTGCAGCATATTATGGTAACATGATACATCTATACCCAAACAACTAACATATGCACCTTATTCCAGTCCACCTTTATTTCCCTATTAAATAGCAATAATCAATTTATTCAAACATTAAGGCGGTTACTTTGCACAGTCAACTCGTGGCTACCTTTTATGCTATAAGTTTGCATTTAATTCATGCTTCCAACTGCATTGTCTGGCCTATCTTAGTGGTCTATATATTTGACATTCAAAACCTTATAATTTACCACCTTTACTTCTATTATCTGCCCTTTGAATATCTTACAGTTATTACTTGTTTGCATTATCAATGCTTATCATAATATATTATATTTATATACATAGATATATATACACACTCTTGTGTGTTCACACATATCCACATACATATATACTTATACGAAATGATTTATTTCGTACATATAGGTATATACTTGTGTACATATCCATGCTTACCTCATGTACATATATCCATATATATAAACATAAATATTTTCATACTTATATTTACAAAATCATTCCAAACATCCAAGATGCATATAAGCATACAAAAACTTCACATTATCATTACCATAATCATAGGATGATTTAATAAACTTAATTATTCATATATTAATTTATATATACTCGCCTTGCGATAAAAGAACATACTAATGCCCTTAAACCTTCAACAAGGAAACTTTCCTGACTAAACTTAGGTTTAAACAACCTCAGGACATGACTATGGTTTAACTTACTTGAGTACGACACCTCAAACCTGATCTAGGCACAATCTTAACGAGCTCAGATGGTATTATCATTTGGCTCTTTAACCACTTCCTTCTCCTAGGTGATACTCCCCCTCATCCACTGGAGGCGCGATATCCAATCCTGTCATCCACTTGGTAACCATAAACACGTAGTTAGCCATTTCATTGCATTGCATTTCATCACATTATAAATACATCATTATATCAATTTCATTGCATTAAACCATTGCATTTTCATAATTCCATCACATTTACTTGACAATCAACATAGTCTCAAATTCACATTGCATTTCAAATTAAAGTGAAAAAGTAAATAATAATTCAGGGTTGGGATGTAACAATCTCCCTAAATTCTTCATCATGTCTTAATTTTCAACATACGCCCCTTGGAAAAATGTCTCAAGCAGAATAATTTTGCCAGACAACATTTTAGCCAATTTGTTAATCACATATCTGTTAGACTCTGCCAATCAAATACAACTGTTGCAAGAAACCCATCCATTTATAATGCCTTGATTGCTGCATTCTTTATTGCTAATCAAATAGTGTTTCCATTTTTAACTGATTGAACAATTACGCACAATTTCTTAGCATATATAGGATATTTCAAAACTCCTTGATGGAAAACTTCAAAATGGTAGCATACTGACTTACCTCCTTGCAATAGAACATCCCTTGTAGCATAATCACTTGTATCCTTTTCCATCCTAACTAGTAGTGCAAGTTTGGCAGTGCCAAATTGGGTGCATTGCAGATTTTTTGTGAATTCTTCAAAAGTACAATGTGGATTTTTACCCAAGTAAAGTACTTACCACTTGTGGTTATGAAATGCAAAAGGTGCCACTGTTGTGGAGAGTATTGCCGTGAACTTTCTCAAGTACTGGTTATCCCCTACAAAGCTCTTGATCTTTTCTAGATTGGAAGGTGTGGGATTGATTCTCAACTCTCCTTCTCCAACAACATATTCTAAGTAGATTAGAGATTATTGTGCAAATTCACAATTCTTTTCATTGGACAACAACTTACTCAGAAAACTTGTTTCAAATGCGTTAGCTGCTCATGATAAGCTTTGCAAAATACTAATAATATTATCCAAATAAACAATGACAAAATAATCTATGAATAGATTCGATACATTATTCATTAATCAGAAATCTCATTAAAGTAGCAGGGGCATTACACAACCAGAGAGAAGCATTCATACAAACCTTTCTTTGTCTTGAAAGCTGTTTTGCATTTGTCCTCTTCCTTTATGCTTACTTGGTGATACACAGATTTCAAATTAAGCTTGGTGAGGTACTTGGCATGTTGGAGCTGATCCAACAAGTCATTTTTAACAACTTAAAGCTTGGTGAGATGCTTGCCATTTTGGCATGTTGGTCGTACAGAGATTTATAGTGACTGCAACACCGAAAACCATATTTGTCACAATGCATATAAATGTACCATAAATAGTGTTATTGTAGGTTCTTATCTCTGTTTGTTGTTCTCTATGGCACATTGAGATAAATGCTTTATCATCTAAAGTAAAGGGTAGAATCCCTTTAGGAACCAACAACACGGTTAAAATCTAAATTATTGTACAGAAACATTATACTAGCTAAACCATTTTTAACCTTTGAATGTCCAACATCTAACATTATGATTAGATAGGTAGATACTGAAATCATGCATACAGATAGAGTCCAGAGTATTTTGAAGTTGAAATGGTTTAGCAATGAGTGTTCTTATGGCAGAGTTATTTGGGAACCTATGCCAGAGTTATTTGCGATAATATGATCTTTTCTGCCCACAATTCTTGAAATGTGGTAGTTTGGCCTTTCTAACATTTTTCATTGTTGTTAGTTAATTAGTTTGGTATCAATGTTCATGGTTCTATATAATGGTCATTTTGGTTAAGAAAGAATGCATTATTATTACTAGAGATATCTTATTCTAAGATTATCTTATGGCAGAAAATGTGGTAACTAATTAAAGAAGATATTACAACAACTCAAAGCAAAATGAGTAGCCACTAGATTAAACATAAGGAAGATCAGATTTTATACGGGCATTTCCTAATCTATGTAAGCTTTGGGTTTCTTCAAGAGGTTCTTTTGGAAAGAGGCCAATAATGATTTCCTCAATGTCTCCCATGCTAACATTACTAAGCTTAAGATAACAAATTTTCTTGGAGCAACAACTTATTCCTACACATTTTGTTATGGCGACGGTGAAGGCAATGAACCAAACCCTAGTGGTTGTAGCGAAGGTTTTTGCATCAAGTGAAGTGAAGGAAAGTGAAGGCGACTCGGATGAAGACGATGGTGATCCTGGAGGCTTTGTTCTTGGCAGTGATTGGGGTGAGGAGGATGATAATTCCTCTATTTTTGCAGATGGATGTTCTGCAAAATCCCTTGCTACGACTGGTGTGGCTTACTCTTTCGACGATGTTGTTTTGGATGAGGATGAGGATGTTGGTGATTCAAACATAGCAAATGGAGTTTTTGATGCTGGGCTCCTTGGGGTGGATGATTGGATTAATGAATGGGTAGAGGAGGAGGATGAGATGCTCCTTGACATTCTGTTGGAGGCTCTTTTGAAATCAAAGGGGTTTGAGGCTGTAAAGAAGGCTGATACGATTTTTCATGAGGGGTATCTGTTTTGGGGGTTGAGAAAAGGATTTCTTCTCCCTCCAAAGGTTGATTCTCTGGTTGATAAAGACCAAATGGTGTCTGTGGCTTCTACTCAAGAAGATTTAGAGGTTAAAAATTATGTGGTTGGTGTTGATGTTGTTCAAAATGACTTTGATAATGTGGGCAATGGTGGGGAGGTTGTTTCTCCTTTGGTTGCTCTTGCCTTGGAGGTTAAAATTTTTGTGGTTGGTGTTGATGTTCAAAATGACTTTGTTAATGTGGGCAATGGCATGGAAGTTGTTTCTCCTTTTGATGTACCTACTTTGCCCCCTAGTATTCAAAGGAACTTTGTGATAAGGAAGCTTGCATGTTGCCTATTGCTGTTGGGTGTTTTGGAGAGGAAGATGGACCTAGGGTCTCTACTAAGGCTGAGGTGGAGGGGTAGATTCAACTTGGTATCCCAAATTCTCTTATTGTTTAGTCAGTTGGTTGGCTTAGGAATTCAGTTGTGGGAAGATTCTGTGGTATTCGTCCCAACATTGACACCATCAAAAGATGGGTGCTTCGGAGTTGGAATCTAAGAGGTGAGGTTTAGGTAGTTGCTATGCAAAATATTTTTTTCCTCATTTTCTTTTCCAATCTTGAAGATTGCTCAAGGATCCTTCTTGAAGGTCCTTGGTTTTTAGGGAAGAATGGCCTTTGTCTTAAAAATTGGTCTCCGAGCTTTAATCCAATAAATGACAATAGCTTCAAGTTTCTTGTTTGGGTTAGATTGTTGAGACTGCCTTTGGAGTTCTAGAATAAAAAAGTTTCAGTGATTATTGCCAATACTTTTGGGAAATATTGTGCTATTGATCCGATCACAAAGTTTAAAAAGCGTTTGTTGTTTGCTAGATTTTGTGTGGTTGTGGAGAAAAACAAGGTGCTCCCTTCTCAAATTACTTTGCTTTCCAAATATGGAGTTTGGGTGCAAAGGATTGAATTCAAAGACTCTCCTGTTATTTGTCATTGTTGTTTTAAAGTGGGGCATGTTATGATGAGTTATCTGAACAACAAGAGACACCATTGTGTTTGGAGGAAAAAGGATCATACTCCTACTACAAGTGAGGAGTCTATTACTTCCTTTGAGGAGCTGCAAAAGGAAGACAATAAAGGGAAATCTCCTATGGACAGTAAGATGTTGGATTCCTCTTTTAATGCTTTGGGGTTGGAAGAGGATTTTTCCTATGGTCTTATGAAGTTTTCTTGTTCCAAGAAAAGAAGCTTAGAGGACAAGATTCCTTTTACCGTGGAACAAAAATGTTTGAAACCATTTTATAGACTACCTTGATTTTAGGTTGGTAGTTTGAAGGTTTTGTAGTTGGTAGTTTGAAGGTTTTGTTGTGTCATGTTTTATGTAGTTTCTTTGTTGTTCCTTGGCTGTCCTTTGCTGTCCTGTTTTTCTTATCGCTTTTTCTTTTCGCTTGTAAAATGGTTTGGCCCCTATCAAAATCCCAACTTACCTAATAAAAATCATTACTAAGATTAATATAGACAAAGTGCCCTAGGGTAATCCAGGTATGCTAGTTTTGGGGTATTTTTAATTACAATTATTTTGTTAACATTCTATCAACATGGTTTTAAACAGTGTAACGAGACTCGCCAGGACTCGATGAGTCCCGAGTCGAGTCACCTTGGCCGAGTCTTGGGGGCTCAGACTTGGACTCGGCCGAGTCCTAGCTGGACTCACCGAGTTTGGTGGACTCGCCAGACTCGCCAAGTCCAGGAGAGTCTTGTTAGTAGGACTTAACAACATGCAGGGTTTGAAAAGTGCAAAAAATTACTTGAAATTTAAAGTTAAAACTTGTTTTTTTTTACTTATTGTGAATGCAAAATGATGTATGCCATGAAGGTTTGTATGGTTTTGGAGGTCTTAATTTGGACTTGGTGGCGAGGGCTCCGCCCCTTGACCCCGCCCTGTATCGCGACAGGGAGCGCACCCAGGGCGCTACCCCGGGACCCCGCGAGGGGCACTGCCCCCAGACCCCCGCAAGGGGCGTTGCCCCTTGACCCCACTGGGGGCGCTGCCCCCAGACCCCTGCAAGGGGCACTACCCCTTGACCTTGCTAGGGGTGTTGCCCTCAGACCCCCGCAAGGGGCGTTGCCCCCTTGACCTCGCTAGGGGAGCTGCCCCCAGACCCCCGTAAGGGGCGTTGCCCCTTGACCCCACTGGGGGCGTTGCCCCTAGACCCTCGCAAAGGGCGCTACCCCTTGACCTTGCTAGGGGTGTTGCCCTCAGACCCCTGCAAGGGGCATTGCCCCCTTTACCCCGCTAGGGGCGCTGCCCCCAAACCCCCACAATGGGCATTGCCTTTGACCCCACTAGGGGCGCTGCCCCTCGACCTTGCTAGAGGCGTTACCCCCAAACCCCCGCGAGGGGCGCTGCCCCTCTACCCCACTAGAGGCACTACGCCTAGACCCCCACAAAGGGCACTGCTCCTCAACCCCATTAGGGCAATTTCCCTAATACTTGATATTATGGCTGTTGCATCATCCATGACCTATCTTAGACACATTCATAGGAAGGATGCAGGCTCCTTTGAGCCATAGACTTCTAGTTATTGTTTTGAATCTTTTGATATTTCATATTTGTTTGGAACATTTGATGTCATGGATTTCATATTCGATGATTTTTGTATACATTTGAGTCTTTGACTATATATCTAAGTGTGCTATTTCCTTGAGCAGCTCAACTACAATTTGTGTTTATACTTATATGATCGATGCATACTTGTGTTAGTGACGAGGACCTTGATTGGGTTGACCGGGCAGATAGAGAGGCTGAGGCTATAGCCATGGCAGAGGAGGAGGCTAAAGCATGAGCAAACACATCCACAACTAATGTTGGTGAGGGTGGCATGGAGTCACAAGTAGAGACTATGGCTGTAGTTGCTACATCATCTAGGACCCACCTTAGATGCCTTCGTAGGAAGGATGCAAACTCCTTTGAGCCATAGAGTTGTAGTTATTGTTTTGATATTTCATATTTGTTTGGAACATTTGATGTCATGGATTTCATATTCCATGAGTTTTGTATACATTTGACTATATTTATATATCTAAGTGTGCTATTTCCTTCAATAGCTTAGCTACAATTTGTGTACTTTATGCTTATGTGATCAATGTATACTTTTGTATGTGATCAAATTTGCTTCTATTTAATGATGTTATTGTGTCTTTAAGGTTTATTCAATAAAGGGTGCTTGAAACAAGTTTTAAATCCTTAAAAATCTCTAAATTTCTAGGGTTTTTTCATTTTGTCGAGTCTGCACCGAGTCCAGGCGCCGAGTCCCGAGTCCTGAGTCAAGTCACCCTAGCCGAGTCCGAGCCGAGTTCGAGTCTCATTACTATGTGTTTGGTACACTCGTGGAAGACTAGATTCTTCTCAAGCTTTAGCACCTCTTTATTGTCACAAAACAAGGGTGAAGGCCCTGCTTGAGACATCTGCATGTTTGAAAGCATCCTCCTAAGCCATATTGCCTCACATGCTTCTTTGACTATTCCTCGATATTTTGCTTCTATTGAGGAAGAGCTATTGCTTGTTGCTTCTTGTTGGTCCATGTGATTGCACCCATAACAAGGCTAAAAACATATCTAGAAGTGAATTTTCTATCATCAACGAAACTTGTCCAATTTGAATCTGTGAACCCACTTAGCTTAGGATCTTTGCTTCTACTATACAAAATGTTGAAGTCAAGTGTCCCTTTCACATATCTTAGCACTCTCTTTGCTACAACCCAATGTTCTACCTTTGGTGCTGTCATGAATCTAGAAATGAATCTCACAACATAACTCAAATCAGGTCTAGTGGCTGTAAGGTATATAAGGCTGCCCACTAGTTGTTTGAATGTTGACTCATTTACAACCTTTGAGTTTGTTTTGGTTGAAATCTGCAACCCTTTCTCCATAGGTGTAGATGAGATTTTGCAATATGTCATCCTAAACTTGTCAAGCAAACCCCTAGCATATTTATATTGAGAAACAAAAATATCACCACTTGTTTGCCAAAATTCTACACCTAGGCAGTAATGTAGGAGGCTTAGATCGGTCATGTCAAAAAGCTTTACTTAAATTAAATTTGATTTGTTCAATCAAATGTGCCTCACTACTTGTAATAATAATATCATCTACATAAATTGTTATTGTAGGTTTTTATTTCCTAGTGGGATAGTTTATTTTCCCTTAGTTATAGGTTTTTCCTACATATTTATTATGCTTGCTTAGGAATAATAAAATGAATTTCTCGTTTTATAACTAGGAGATAAAGTGATGAGTTGTCTCCACCTTTTAAGGGTGGAGTATTTACTTTTTCATCACTTTATTTAATGTTGGTGGTTATTGGTGGTCAATTCTTATTGGTTGATTTACCACCTCCATCCTCTCCTTAGTTCTATATAAACTCACTACCTAGCTTGTATTTTCTATCTGGGAAGCTCTTAATTTAATTTTGTTATTTTGACATTTGCATATCTCTTGGAGTTTTGGTTTGCATTGTTTTTTTTTTCAGTTTATGTAGCTTTGATTTTCTCTTTAAAAGTTCCTTGGGTTATTCAATCTATTTCAAATTTCTAACATAAATGACCAGTAGCATGATCTCGTTGCCTACGCTTTTGACATACAAATTTGAATTCAAAGGTTTCTATTAGAATCCTTGTTCAACCAAATACCTGTCAATTTTGATGTACCATGCCCTGTGTGTCTACTTTAGGCCATATAAAGCTTTCTTCAGTTTGCATACTTGAAAACTCTAAGGCTGAGATATGTACACTTCTTCCTCCAAGTCACCATTGAGGAAGGCACTCTTTATGTCCATTTGATGAAATTTCTAGCCAAATCGTGTTGCCATGGTTGGAACTAAACGAATGGTGTTCATCTTTGTTGTAGGAGAAAAGGTCTCATAATCAATGCCTTCTCTTTGTGAGAACCCTTTTGTGACCAACTAAGCATTTGTACTTGTCAAGAGTACCATCTGCTTTGTACTTGATTTTGTACACCCATTTGCAGCTAGTGGGTTTCTTCCCTAGTGGAAGATTTGAGAGTTCCCAAGTCTTATTTTTCATAAGATTGTTGTGTTTGGTTGCCATGGCCTTTTGCCATTAAGATTTTCCTTTTGCCTCCTAAAACACTTGTGGCTCAAAAATCCCCTGAATGTTAGCCATTAGAGCAAAGTTTAATGTGTTCTGCTTGCTCTTACTTTTGGAAGATCTTCCCTTGATCATTTTACTAACCTGAACATCACCAATGGTGCTTTCCCACCACTTTGGCCTCTTTTAAGGAACCTCTCCATCCAAATCACTGTTGTTTCCATGAGTTGGGCTGCCTATTTCTATGTCATATGCATGCTAATCCAGATTATCACCAAGAAATTCAGGTACAGTTACCTATCTGGGAGATTTCGTATGCCCCACCACTTTGGCCCTTTTTAGGAATCTCTCCATCCAAATCACTGTTGTGTCCATGAGTTGGGCTGCCTATTTCTATGTCATATGCATGCTAATCCAGATTATCACCAGGAAATTCAGGTACAATTACCTATTTGGGAGATTTTGTATGCTCTAAATCTCCCCCTTCAGGTGGAGCTAAGTGAAGCTGGAAACCTAAATCCTTAGCCTTAATAGGCTGATCTGCAGTAATCTTGGTCTTTGAAGAAAGCTGAAAAGGCCCAACTTCTTCACCAGTTAGCACATCTCTTCCTAAATTAAAGTGGTCAGTGTCAATATCAATCAGCTTGTAGGGCTTATGATTTTCACTATACCCTATAAGCATTAACTTCTTCCGCATAGTGTCAAATTTGGTTCTCTTTGCATTTGGAATCCAGGTGTATGCAATAGAACCAAAAACCTTAAGATGACTAACTTTTGGTTTCCTCCTAGACCAAGCTTCCTTTGGGGTCTTCTACATCATAGCTTGAGTGGGAGACCTATTTAGTAGATAAACTGCCTTAGCCCAAAATTTCTTGGGAACACTCCTAGTCTCTAACATAGGTCTAGCCATCTCCATAATAGTGTGATTTTGCCTCTCAACTACCCCATTCTGTTGTGGAGTGTAGGGTGTTGTAAATTGTTGTTTTATACCGTGTTTAGCACAAAAGTCATTGAATTTGTTTGAACAAAATTCACCTCCATTATCAGACCTAAGAGTGATTAGTGAACAACTAGATTCTTTTTCTACTAATGCTTTGAACTTTTGAAATTTCTTAAACACACCTGATTTTAATTTCAAAAGATACACTTACATTTTCCTACTAAAATCATTTACAAATAGAAGAAAATACTTGGCACCAATGATCGATGCCTTGTTCATTGGTCCACAAACATTTGCATGAACTAGCTGAAAGACTCTCTATGCTCTCCAAACTTGTCCTTCCTCTAACAAAGTTCTGTGCTACTTCCCTACTTGGCAAGCTCCACAAACACCATGTATTTGTCGTTGGATCTCAATATCGCAGATAAATCGTATACCAAATTCTCTAGAGCCAACTGAGAGAGGTAGGAAAAGCTGAGGTGCCCATACCGCTGATGCCAAAGTGTACTGATAGCAGATGCACTCTTGTTTGCCAATGCACACTCCTGAACATGTCCAATATCAACAAGTTGATACAAACCATGATCTTTGATATCAACAATGATAGTTTTCTTGCATTCCTTGTCAACTATATAACATTTGTGTTTGCTAAATATGACATCCAAATTGGGACAACGACACATAATTTGATTCATAGAGAGCAAATTGAGCTCCAAAATTGATACGTAGTACACATTGAGAAAAATGAGATTTTTCCCTCTAGAAGATATTTGCACATTTTCTCTACCAACAACTGTGTACTCCTAACCACCATCAAAGATTGTTGAATTTGAGCAAGTTGTGTACTCCATGAACCAATCATTTATGTGGGTGAAATGTTGAGATGCTCCAAAATCTATGTACCATGTAGATGGCTTGGATTTATTTGCTGGTCGTTTGGCCATGAAAGCATAGAAGGCTGACTTCTCCTCAGGATGCTCTACGACGTGAGCCTTTGATGGAGGCCCTCCTTGGTTGGATTTCTTTTTAGCCAACCTCTTTTTGTAGCGCTTCTTCATATGACCAAGTTTACTACAATAGTGACATGTGATATTTTTCAGATTATTCAAAGTATCTTCATTATTCCCTTGACCTTTCTTCTGTGGCCATTTTCCTTTACCTTTGTCGTTGGCTGCAAGTGCTTGTTCCACATTCTGTGTATCACAACTATTGCCAAACTGTTTCTTCCATCTATCCTACTACAAGAGCTCATTGCACAACTCCTCAAACTTAAGGTTAACACTGGTAGATGTTATATAGAATGTCTCAATAAAATGTTCATAGGCCTATGGTAAGCTTCTCAATGTTATAACCACCATATCTTCTTCCATCTTTTGACCTATGGTAGATAGTTGATCTTTGATGTCCTTGATTTTGAGCAAATGCTCCTGCAAGGATGTTGTCTCATTCATCATAATTGAAAAAAACATATTTTTGAGGAAGAAAGCCTTGCCTTTATTTGATGTCTCATGTAGATCCCACAGGTGTTTCCAAATTTTTGTAGAGGTTTTTCCTGTTTGTAACTCCAAAAGCATCTCAATAGTCATTGATAACTTTATGAACATGACGACTTCTCGATCACACTCGTCAAACTTATCCTAGTCTTTACTCACGGTTGTTGATTGGGTGTCAGTACCAAGGACAATCTTTTCGAGACATTTCTACTTGAAGATCATGAGCATGTGCTGTTTTCATGTGTTGTAGTTCTTACCAAAAAAACGTTGGCTTCTGTCCAACATGATGTTGGGTAATGATGCCATCTTCCCTACCATAAGATGTATTTACAAAGAAAATAAACTCGCTATTGTAATAAAATAGCATTTCTTCAAACCCTAGCACATAAAAATATTGAAAAAGTCAATTAAAAAACCCTAGCTGCTTAGAAGGAAGACCAAAAAATTTAGGATTTTTTTTCGAAACCCTAGCAGCCATGATTTTGTAAAAAAATGGTTTGAGACTCCCAAACCCTAGGTGTCTTCTTAAAAAAACTCCACCCACAAATTCTAAAGAAAAAATTCTTCAAAAAATCCATGATTTTATGAAAAGATAAAAAAATTGAAGAAACAAGGTTTAAAACCCTAGGCACCATGACTTTTGACAGCCTTGCACAAGCGTGACCCAATTTTTTTTTTAAAAACCCTTGCGTGACCTCAAATCTGTCCATGTTTTTCATCAAAACATGGTTTGGAAAACAAAATAGTGTCCTAGTCGATTATCTTGCAATCGCGACATTCCAACACTTTTCCATGCAATTTTAGACTACTAGCCATTGTGTTTTGCTATAGAAGAGGTTGTGATATCTACAGACAAAAATCCATGATTTTCACACAAAAAAAATGTTGCATAAAGTTGCAAAATTCTGGTGTGATTTCTTAAAGAACAACTCACGCAATTTTCAAATGAAAAACCCACGCAAATCCTTGCACCAAATTAGCATGCTTTCCACCTTCAATATGTCCACAATTTTTATCACCAAAAAACCATCAAAAAAATCTTGAAACCCTAATTGATTCTACATGATATCATACTTGATCCTGTTGTGTGGTTACACAACATGCCCCAAGATTCTTGTGAAAGCTTGGGGACCCAAATTTTAAAGTACCTGCTCGACAAAGTGAAGGAGGAACGACTTGAGAAGTTAAGTGCAAAAGGTTACGAATTGGCACCCGCATAGCTAAAACCCAAAGTTAAGTTAACTAATCGGGTGTTCGGGTGAATCAGGTTTGGAAGCATGGTTTTGAGTAAGTTGGATGCATTAGAATCCGGTAAGCAAGGTCGTCAGATAGCGGGATTGAAATCCCTGCGCGGGTAATGCAAAGGTTTGTGGGCATGTAGATGCGTAATGCAAGGTATAAAAGGTACACCGCCAAAGTCTTAGATGCTCAAGTTGCCGCGGTTATTAGGTTTGAGAAAGGTGCCAGTTTGGGTATTTGGGCATTCGGGTATTCGGACAATCGCATGTTCATAAAAATCATAACAAAAGTAACGCCGAGGGTATGGTTCATTAGTTTCCAGAATTCTTGATAAAGCAAAAAACCTGAGAACCTGCAGAAGAGGATATATCCAAAAAGGCTGAAAACACATTATTTTAATCATAGATTTATAACACACAAAGGGTTAAGACTGTATAAGCATGATTTTAATAATGTTTTCTTTTGACAGGTTGATTAAAGGACTTAAATGTTGCAGATTGAAGTGATGTAATGTGTCGATGCAGGTTTGGATAGGTGGCGAATTGTAACCAAGATGCAGGTGTTCGGGAAGATCAAGTTCTTGTGGGAGAGTAGTGATAAAAGATCAAAGTAATGAGATTGACAAGGCAATAGGCGTCGAAACCAAAGACAAGTACGCGAAAGAAATATCCGAAGGCGAGTAGCGGGTAACTGGGAAAAGGAAGATCCAGGCTTTTGACTAACTGACACAAGCATAAGTTTTTCCCGACATGCATTAGCGGACATTTTCTTGGAACTAGAACTCAACGTTAGAATCAAGAATTTTGAAGAGAAGTGTTAGACTTTTTCCTGCGATTTTGAAGATTGAAGAGAACCCGATATGTATTTGCTTGTGATTTTCAAGCATTTCAACTGCAGCGAAGGGCGTCAAAGTAACTTTGACTTTATTTTTCAGAGGCTAGGATAAATATCTTTCGAATGCCACCAATGATTTTGTGCCACGTGTTGTTTCAGGATTGTTTTCACTTAGCCATGTGCAATCTTTGATTGAATGATGCCTTGTATTCTATAAAAGGTAGGATGTTATTATTTTTGAAGGATCAAAATTTGTTGAACTCATTAGACTTAAGATTGGCAATTCACCAATTTTACGTCTATTTCATGTTTTTTGTTTGATTCCAGTATAAAAACTTGTCTTTATCATAGAAGTTTCTAATATCAAAGCAATTTTGAAAGCTATTTCCTGATTGTAAATCATACATAGCTAAATACTGTTTGCTCCTATCAGAAAAGCCAATGTGCTGCGTTGGATTTGGGTGCATGTTGATATTGTTTCAGTGGTGAACAGTTCTCTTCTTTAAACTTCTTGCATTGTTCTATATGTAGCTATGAAGTAGTCTGGTGAGATATAAAATGGTTTATGCTTTGATTTAGTCTTCTCTTGGTAAATGCATGGATAATAGCTAGGAGCATTTAACTTCTTAGGCTCTTTTCTCTCTAAATCTGATCTTTCTTTTGGTAGTTTCTCTCTTAGTTTTTTGAATGATCTGAAATATGGAAATGAGATGTAATGCATGTCATGTTTGTTAAATCTTTACATTACTCAATTGCTTGAAAGTTTAAAGTTCCATACTAGTAGGCCCCTTATGATTAACAACAATTTGCACAATGAACCCTGAGTGAACCTAGTTCGTCAAGACATAACATTCTCGAGCCTTGGGATAGCTAAGATTGCCTTTCACCGGGAAATCCTAGCAATTCTTTCAAGATAGATAGGTTCCTTTGTTCATTTGGCAAAGATTTATTTGCATGTTGTTGTGTTTGTACCAACTATGTCAATAGAATTGACATTAGGAGGGCCATGCAAAAGTAAAATGGTAAAGTGTACTTTTGTCAATGAGAACCCTAGGGTTACAGTAAGCCTTAGGGAAGATTATGATGACATAAACATTGAAGTTGTCCAAAAAGTTCTTAACAAAAGACTTTTTCCTGAAAATTTGTTTAGTTTTAGATGGGCAGATAGGTGTAGGATCCATGACACAAAGGATCATAGTGAGATCAATTATAAAATCTTCCTAACTAGAGTAAGCTTGGCTATTAATAAGATAATTCCTTTAACTAAAGCGTCTTTATGTAAGAAAAGGATTGAAGGATTACCAAAGCTCTACCTCACTAGGGAAAATTCAAACAAACTTAGTGAAGTTGTAGTTGATAGGGTTTCAAAATTCAAATTCGAAGGTGGTAAACTTGCAAATTTGAAGTTCCCTGTCAAAGATTTGAAGAATTTATAGAAGGAACGAAATTTTGCGACACCATGGGTGCCTTGTGAAGAAGGTAAAGGTGCAAGAAATCAAGAACGCATTCTACAGGAGAACAAACATTTGGAGGACCGTAAGGTAACAAACACAATAACACAATTGAAGAGTTTGGAATTGCATCTGAAAAGGGAAGTTATTCGAGATTTAATGTTACAGTTTGAATATTAGTCCTTTATTTTTCCAGTTTGTGAAAATTCCATTCCTAATTTCAAGAGAATAAACAATAAAGAAATTGTCGGAGATAAAATACTAATTAATGTTTGTTTTTGGGATAGGAAGGGCAAAAATGAGCATTTTGAACAACTGCTGAGAGTAAGGAAGGATTGCCTCACCGCAAAAGTTCAAATTTAAAGGGCCGAGATGGTATCAAAGTTCATAATGAAGAATCGTGTAGAAGTGTGGAATTCAATGATGGGAGACATTACTTGACATCAACAAACATTTAGGTTGTCTCTATCCATAATGTAGAAATAATTGGTAAATACATGCTCGAATCCACCTTCATTTGGTGTGAAAAGTGCAAAATGATGTGTGTTTATAGCATTGTAGCCAGGAACTATATATCCGAGTTTAAGGATAAACCTACCAAAATTCCAATGAAGAGCACAACAAAACTTGTCTGCAAAAGCAAATTTCGCTCCTTCGCGATTAATCATGCTATAATTCAAAGCTTTAGTTGTAATTAGTGTTAGGGTTAGTTTTAATTGTTAGGTTTATAAATTTTTGGGCGTAGGGTGTGGTTCGTAGAATTTGTCCATTTTGGTTTAAGTCTAATTTCCTCAATATTTAGAGAGCATAATTGCATGCTTGCGCAATCATCAAACACATAAACGACATAAGTCAAAAGTTGAAGCAAATGCACCATTACAGAAGATAAAGGGACAAGATTAAACGTTGAAAATAAAGTTTATCGTATTAACAGAAGTATTTCATATACATAGTAGAAGTACAAAATTTATATGCTTAATTCGAAATACAAAATTTCGCTTTACAAGTGTTAATTGTTTTGCAAGAGGTGACCCAAAACCTAGAACAGTACACAGTCAGTCAATTTGTTGAGCTTCAGCCATTAAGAGTAGGTAGCCCTAGTGAGCATTATGGCGATGCTCATCAAGGTCTACCATTTGAAGGTTACCAATTAAAGGGAGTAATGGCACCACGACTCCTTCATTTAGGAAGCAAGGGATGTCCCTTGTAGCAAGAATGCCTAATCTGAGTTGTGTTATGGCTAGAGTGTAGTCCAAGTTGCCCAAGTAATCTAGAAGGATGATCATGGTTGCAGCTGCTTGCGCTTCTTCCCTTGATAACCCAATGTCCAATAGTGAGGCAATGAAGTAGGAAGATAGGTCGGAGTTCACTATGTAATGTTCCCCGCGATCCATGAAGTCATCGCTAAGAACCATTCTAAGTGCAACCCTAGTCATACGGGTTCTAATGTAAAAAACTTTCCTAAGTCGTTGACTGGTTATCTTGCCAAGGAATGCCTATTGCCTTCTTGGAATGGTAAGACACACAAGGGTATCCATTTGGCTGATTATGCAAAGATGGCAAGATACTTGCTTAAAGAGCACAATGTCCAAATTTATAGATAACACGAAAGATAAGAGGCAGTACTCTCGCATTTAATGATAGATTGCATGAAATCCAAAAAAATACTCCAGGTTGTTGATGTTATTGAGCAGCGTTGGGATCTTCTTCCAACTCGATCTCCTTCGCATTAATGATAAATTAAATAATAGCCCTCGGCTATTTAATTTGTTGATAACGGTTATGAGGAGGCGCCTCGTTTATTTAATATTTAATTAAAGCTAAAGGTGGCCGATATCTTGAAGACACAAATTATGAAGAGGTGCGATTTCCTTGTGGCCGGCTTCATGCTTTATGGAGACATGATCCTTGGTGAAGGCCGACTTATAGTTTTGAAGAGGCACGTCCTCTCCCATCATCTTGTATATATGTTCGATGGTCTTTCATTGTTTCACATTCATTCATTGTTCATCACAAGTTCGATATATACAAGTGCGAGTTTGTCATCAAGTGCAGATTGATATTTTATGGAAGGCTGAGTTTATCATCAGCAGATTGCATTACTTTGTTACTGTGTTAGCATGATAAATTAAATAATAGCCCTCGGCTATTTAATTTGTTGATAACGGTTATGAGGAGGCGCCTCGTTTATTTAATATTTAATTAAAGCTAAAGGTGGCCGATATCTTGAAGACACAAATTATGAAGAGGTGCGATTTCCTTGTGGCCGGCTTCATGCTTTATGGAGACATGATCCTTGGTGAAGGCCGACTTATAGTTTTGAAGAGGCACGTCCTCTCCCATCATCTTGTATATATGTTCGATGGTCTTTCATTGTTTCACATTCATTCATTGTTCATCACAAGTTCGATATATACAAGTGCGAGTTTGTCATCAAGTGCAGATTGATATTTTATGGAAGGCTGAGTTTATCATCAGCAGATTGCATTACTTTGTTACTGTGTTAGCATCAGATTGTGGTGCTTCTAATTGGCCTCTTTGTAAAGGAGACATTTGTGTGGACATTCAATATATAAGTGGTATATTGTTGCTGGGTTTTTCTCCCTCAAGTGGAGGGTTTTCCCAGAATATATGCTGTGTTATTGTGTCTAATTTTGAATTAAATTCTGACTATCTAATCTGATCTTAAAATCTAACATGGTATCAGAGCGGGTTTAATAAAGATCGTGATCAGATTTAGTCAAGCAGCGATATCCTTCATTCTTATTCTCATCCTTATTTGCATCTATCTTATCATCAAGATGGTGAACGAGCTCAAGATCGAAGATAGACTTGAGGGAGCATCTAATTTCACATCTTGGAGATTCAGAGTCATGCTCACCTTAGAGGAAAATGAGTTAGCAGCGTTCGTGGAGGGTGAAGTTCCCGAACCATCCGATGAGAATGAGAAATTACAATGGAAGAGAAATGGCACTAAAGCGAAAAAGATGTTGGTGGATTCCGTGAAAGACTACATTGTGCCAATTATCTCCAAGCTAAAATCTGCAAGAGATATGTTCAAGACTTTGGAGGAGATGTATGAGATCAACAACACAAGTCAAGCTCTTGCATTAAAGCAACAACTTCATCATGTCAAGATGGTGAAAGGAGAATCCGTCATCTCATACTTCATGAAGATCACCGAGTTGAGAGATCAACTCTCTACAATTGGGCATATTGTTGATGACAAAGATTTGACCATATTAGCTCTTAATGGTCTTCCTTCATCTTGGGAGTCATACATTCAAGGAATAAGTGCGAGATCAAAACTTCCTAAGTTTGATCGGTTGAGAGCGGATTGTATTCAAGAAGAGTCTAGGTTGGTTGCAAGAGGTATTGGTCAAAGCGCTACTAATGAAGACATTCATGTTCTTGCTGCACAATCCTCGAAGAAGAAAGGGAAAGAAGGAAAGAAAGGATATTTCAAGAGGAATAGAGATAAGGGATTTGATGGTGCTCCTACATTCAAGAAGAAGAAGGATCTCTCTCGTGTTCAATGCTTTAGATGTGACAAGTATGGCCACTATGCAAAGGATTGTCCAACTAGGCCTACGCAGCAGGCTTCCATTGCAGATGTTGGTGAGATCTCTCTGCAAAAGGATTCGGGTGGTTTCTTATTCTATTATGCTCTTTCAAGCAATGTGCCTACCGACAACAATACTTGGTTGATTGATAGTGGTGCTTCTCGCCACATCACTGGATTTAGAGAGCATCTAACGGATTTGGTGGAGAGAGATTCTAGTGTTCAAGTAATTATTGGAGATGATGCTAGTTATTCTGTGAAAGGAGTTGGGACCTCCTCTCTTCACTTGGATTCCGACATTTCCTTGCAGTTGAGTGATGTTCTATTTGTTCTGGGTATCAAGCAAAACCTTGTCTCTATCTCAGCCTTGGAGGACAAGGGGTATCAAGTTGCATTTTCAGAAGGTAAAGTTCTTGCATGGCCAAAGAACTCAAATATCAAGTCTGCTTGGGTGATTGGAGTTCGTCATGAGAGCCTCTACAGACTTTGCATCCACTCACTTCAAGCTCTATTGCATGATTCATCAAGTTCGTGTGAACTTTGGCATAGAAGATTGGCTCACCTTCACTTTCGAGCACTACCTACCATGGAGAAGATGGTTACGGGCCTTCCGAAACTCAACCAGGAGCATGAAGTCACTTGCAGAGGTTGCGCACTGGGTAAGAATACTAAAGGTCCATTTCATAGTAGTGAAAGTAGATATGAATGTATTCTAGATCTTATTCATTCTGATTTATGTGGTCCAATGTCTATTGCTTCTTTGAGTGGTTTCTTGTATTGATGACTACTCTAGAAAGACTTGGATTTATTTCTTGAAATCTAAAGAATCTGAGGAAGTACTTGAGCGGTTCAAAGAATTTAAAGCTCAGGTAGAGAACTTGTCCAGGAAGAGGATCAAAGTTCTGAGATCCAATAACGGAGGAGAGTACATTTCTGGTAGCTTCCGTAACTTTTGCATTGAAGCAGGGATTAAGAGGGAGTTATGTGTCCCTTACAATCCTCAACAGAACGGTGTTGCAGAAAGGAAGAACAGATCTATTGTAGAAGTAGCCAAAGCCATGGTTCATGATCAAGATCTGCAAACCTTCCTTTGGGCTGAAGCTTCTAGGACAACTGTTTATGTTCAGAATAGAAGCCCTCACCGCATTCTGGAGAACATGACTCCCGAAGAAGCATTCACAGGGGTGAAGCCGGAAGTAAGTCATTTGAGGATATTTGGTTGTCCAGTGTATGTTCATGTACCAAAAGATAAAAGGACAAAGTTGGAACCTTCTGGCAAGAAGGGAATATTTGTAGGCTATAGTGAGACATCAAAAGCCTACAAAATCTACATTCCAGGTCAGAAGTTGATTGAGATCAGTAGGGATGTTACATTTGAAGAGGATGTTGCATTCAGGAGATCCAAGGGCACTCACATGGAGATAGATAATGAAGATCAAGAGTCTCCTTAGGATATGGAAGTTGACCATACTCCTGAGATTCAGAGGGAGGCTGCTGAACCCAAAGAAGATGATGATCCAGTTGAGCCTTTGGAACCTACTGATGGGTCTATAGATATTGTGATTGGTTGAAAGAGACCTCTTTGGGCTAGGAAAACAATGCAGGAGGCCGAAAGGTTTGCAGCTCCGAGAGGAACATTTAGAGAAAGCAAGAGACCACATAAGTTTTCCAGCTATGCTGCATTGATGAGTCAAATCATTGAGTCAGAACCTTCAAGTGTTGAGGAAGCTACTAGTCAACAGGTTTGGAGAGATGCTATGGTTGAAGAGTATCAATCCATTCTCAAGAATGATGTTTGGGACATCGTACCTAGACCTGAGGGAAAATCTATTGTTTCTTCTAAGTGGCTCTTCAAGATCAAGCATGCGGCTGATTGGAGCATTGAAAAGTACAAGGCTAGATTCGTGGCTAGAGGATTCTTTCAGAAAGAGGGAGTTGACTATGAGGAAACCTTTGCTCCAGTTGCTCGTTATACTTCAGTCAGGACCATCATTGCTATTGCAGCATCTGAAGGATGGAAGATTCACCAGATGGACGTGAAGACAACATTTCTGAATGGTGTAATTGAGGAAGAGGTATATATTGAGCAACCTGATGGCTTTGAGGTGCATGGGAAGGAGTCTCATGTTTGTAGGCTGAAGAAGGCTTTGTATGGCCTTAAGTAGGCTCCTTGTGCTTGGTACGAAAGGATTGATCGTTACCTGATGAGCTTGGGCTTCTCCAAGAATGATGCTGATTCAAACCTGTACTTCAAGGTAATTGATGGCGAAGCATTAATCTGGGTTCTCTATGTTGATGATTTAATTCTTACTGGAGAAGATCACCTCATTATCAAATGCAAGGAGTTAGCTTCTGAATTTGAAATGAAGGATCTTGGTCTCATGCACTACTTCCTTGGTTTAGAAGTATGGTAGAAGCCTGATGAGATCATTCTAAGTCAAGGGAAGTATAATATTAACATTCTGAAGAGATTTGGCATGATGGATTGCAAATCCATGTCTACGCCTATGGAGACCAACTTGCATAAGTTGAAAGAGGCTGCAGCTAGTTCAGATATGGTGGATTCCACGATGTACAGGCAGTTGATTGGATCGTTGATGTAGCTAATCAATACTAGATCGGATATTTGCTATGCAGTGAGTGCACTTAGTTCATGTGTGAACCAAGGCAAATACATCTAGTTGCAGCAAAGCATATCCTGAGATACTTGCGTGGCACAGTTGGGTATGGCTTGAGATATTCCTCTGGTGTGGACTTGAAGTTGCATGGATATATTGATTCTGATTGGGCAGGGTGTGTTACTGATTGGAAGAGCACCTTTGGATGTTGCTTCAGTTTGGGATCTGCGATGATATCTTGGTGTAGTAGGAAGCAATCTTTTGTGGCACTAAGTACAACAAAGGCCGAGTATATTGCAGCAAGTGTGGTAGCTCGAGAAGCAGTGTGGCTTTAGAAGCTCCTTGTAGGATTGTTTGGACAATCGATTGAGCCGACTGTCATTCATTGTGATAATCAAAGCTGTGTGAAGCTTTCTGTCAATCCACTGTTTCATGACAAAACTAAACATGTTGAGATCAAATACCACTATATCAGAGATATGGTATTGAGGAAAGCGATCCAGTTGAAGTATATTGGCACTGATGAGCAGACGACAGACATTCTCACCAAGCCTCTCTCCAAGATAAAGTTTGTGTACTTTCGAGACAAATTTGGTATGGTGGAGAATGAAGCCCTAGTTGAGAAGGAGTCTCAGTATCAGTGATCTTAATGCATTTCTCTCTGTGAGAGAGATTTGAGGTGCAAGCCCTTGTTAATGCATTTCTCTTTGAGAGAGATTTGAGGTGAAAGCCCTTGTTTCCACCCTCTGGGAGTAGCCATGGTGGATGTCATGTGTGTGACTCCATGACAGCATCACGAGAGAGAGTTCGTGATGATTTTCTTGTACTTGTGCTTTTCACCCTCTGGGAGTAGCCACGATGAATGTCATGATGAGGTGACATCACGTTGAGTGATGAGCACTTGTGCACATTTACCATACATGGGAGTAGCCATGATGGTTGATATCATGATGAGGTGATATTTCTCCTTTCCACATATGGGAGTAGCCATTGTGGTTGACATCACGATGAGGTGATGTGTCTTATTCAGTTGGAAGTATCCTCCCTAGCTGAGAGGGAGTGTTGATGTTATTGAGCAGCATCAGGATCTTCTTCCAGCCTGATCTCCTTTGTATTAATGATAAATTAAATAATAGCCCTTGGCTATTTAATTTATGTTGATAACGGTTATGAGGAGGCGCCTCATTTATTTAATATTTAATTAAAGCTAAAGGTGGCCAATATCTTGAAGACACAAATTATGAAGAGGTGCGATTTCCTTGTGGCCGACTTCATGCTTTATGGAGACGCGATCCTTGGTGAAGGCCGACTTATAGTTTTGAAGAGGCACGTCCTCTCCCATCATCTTGTATATATGTTCGATGGTCTTTCATTGTTTCACATTCATTCATTGTTCATCACAAGTTCGATATATACAAGTGTGAGTTTGTCATCAGGTGCAGATCAATATTTTGTGGAAGGCTGAGTTTATCATCAGCAGATTGCATTACTTTGTTACTATGTTAGCATCAGATTGTGGTGCTTCTAATTGGCCTTCATATCGGCCTCTTTGTAAAGGAGACATTTGTGTTGACATTCAATATATAAGTGATATATTGTTGCTGGGTTTTTCTCCCTCAAGTGGAGGGTTTTCCCAAGATATATGCTGTGTTATTGTGTCTGATTTTGAATTAAATTCTGACTATCTAATTTGATCTTAAAATCTAACACAGGTTGGCTTAGTTCCTATTTCCAAAGCACAAAATGTTAACTCAAATTAAAATTCAATCAGGTTTGTGCACAATTAAAAGGGAGAGAGCATGTAAAAAATAAATTTGCGTCTCGATAATTGAACCATCATCATGCAAATTCCCTAGTCGAGATCAAGTGATGTAAAAAATTATCCAAGTGTGCGTAGTAGGTTCATTCTTGAATAAATAGAGTAGTAGGTACGGTTTGCATCACAAAGGTTAAGGCATTTTAATGAGGATGCAATTGAACGTGTGAATTAAGCAAAGTTGTGGCGGTAATTAAAAGAAATTTTAGTTGGATGGGTATTGGCTAATGCATGAGGCCAAAGCATCATAATGAAGTGACAATGCATTAATTTGGAGATGAATTTAGTTGCCAATTTAAGATCTGCTAAGACAACTTGATCTTAATCGCCGAAGTGGGGAAAGCATTTGATAGGGTAGAAGCTAACACATCTAAATTTGGAAATAATTAGGGAAGCCAACTACATGATAAATTTTAACTTATGGCTGTTTTCTAGAATAGTTTGTTACGATTATTCTAAAAGTTAGTATAGTTATGAAATTTCATCAAGAGTTGCAGGTTCCAAGAAATTAAGTAAACCTTTGGGGAATTAGTAGAAGGGATAATGGATGTTTATATCAAGTGAAAAATCAAAAGGTTTTCCTTTGCTACCATTGTAATTCCCAACCTAATAGTAGGCTTCAATGCTAGCAAGTTGAGCAAAAGAGCTTACAAAGAAATATCAAAAGAAAATAAAAAAAATGAATATCAAAAGAGGAATCAACTCTTTAGGTGACCCAAATATCTCTACTAGGGCTATGGACTCTTCGCTAGTAGTAGAGCTATGTTTGGAGGGAATTACAAAGATAACCTTGCCGGGGCTATGGACGCTTAATTGACAACAAGGCTACATCCAAGGTTGGCTTAGAAGGATAAACCAAATCATGTAGTTTGATATGAGCGGCCTAGTCCTTTTTGTTAATCTTCAAAGGTGGTAAATTGATCAAAGCACACATTGATGCTCTTCAAGGAATTCCATAATTCTTATACTGATAATCGAATGGACTTGATGAATTATTCTAGAAAATAGTTGTAAGTTTTAATTTGACAATGTTATTTGGATTCTTGTTATTCTAAATTTGGTTTTGTTGGTTGCTAGTTGTTGTGTGGTTACACAACACACCCCAAGATTTTTGTGAAAGCTTGGGGACCCAAATTTTAAAGTACCCACTCAACAAAGTGAAGGAGGAACGACTCGAGAAGTTAACTAAATGGTCACGAATTGCCGCTTGCAAAGCTAAAACCTAAAAGGGAAGTTAACTAATCGGGTGTCTGGGTGATTCAGGTTTAGAAGCATGGTTTTGGGTAAGTTGGTCGCATTGGAATCTAGTAAGGTTGTTGCATAGTGGGATTGGAATCCCCACACGGGTAATGTAAAGGTTTGTGGGCTTGTGGATGTGTAATTCAAGGTATAAAAGGTACACCACCAAAGTCTTAGAAGCTCAAATTGTCGCAGTTATTAGGTTCGAGAAAGGTGCCAGTTCAGGTATTTGAGTATTCGGACAATCGGGTGTTCATAAAAATCATAACAAAAGTAATGCCTAGGGTATGGTTCATTAGTTTTTGGAATTCCCAATAAAGCAATAAACCCAAGAACCTGCAAAAGAGGATATATCTGAAAAGGCTGAAAACACATTATTTTGATCATAGATTTATAACACACACAAAGGGTTAAGACCATATAAGCATGATTTTAATAATGTTTTCTTCTGACAGGTTGATTAAAGGACTTAAATGTTGCAGATTGAAGTGATGTAATGTGTTGATGCAGGTTTGGATAGGTGGCGAATTGTAACGGAGATGCAGGTGTTTGGGTAGATCAAGTTCTTGTGGGAGAGCAGTGATAATAGATCAAATTAATGAGATTGACAAGGTAACAGGTGTGCAAACCAAAGACAAGTATGCGAAAGAAATATCCGAAGGCAAGTAGCAGGTAATTAGGAAAAGGAAGACCCGAGTTTTTGACTAACTGACACAAGCATAAGTTTCCCCGACGTGCATTAGCGGATGTTTTCCCGGAATCAGAACTCAATGTTAGGATTGAGAATTTTGAAGAGAGACTTTTTCCTGCGATTTTGAGGACTGAAGAGAACTTGATATGTATTTTCCTGTGATTTTCAAGCATTTCAACTGTAGTGAAGGATGTCAAAGTAACTTTGACTTTATTTTGAGAGGCTGGGATAAATATCTTCCGAATGCCACCAATGATTTTGTGCCATGTGCTATTTCAGGATTGCTTAATTTTACATAGCCATGTGCTATCTTTGATCAAATGATGCCTTGTATTCTATAAAAGGTAGGATATTATTTTTGAAGGATCAAAATTTGTTGAACTCATTAGACTTAAGATTGGCAATTCACCAATCTTATGTCTATTTCATGTTTTCTATTCGATTCCAATATAAAAACTTGTGATTATCATAGAAGTTTCTAATATCAAAGCAATTTTGAAATCTATTTCTTGATCGTAAATCATACATAGCTAAATATTGTTTGCTCCCATTGAAAAAGCCAATGTGCTGGACTAGAGTTGGGTGCATGTTGATGTCGTTTCAGTGGTGAACGGTTCTCTTATTTAAATTTCTTGCACTTTTTTGTATGTAGCTGTGAAGCAGTCTGGTGAGATACAAAATGGTTTATGCTTTGATTTAGTCTTTTCTTGGTAAATGCATGGATAATAGCTGGGAGCATTTAACTTCTTAGGCTTTTTTCTCTCTAAATCTGATCTTTCTTTTGGTAGTTTCTCTCTTAGTTTTTTGAATGATTTGAAATATGGAAATGAGATGTAATGCATGTCATGTTTGTTAAATCTTCACATAACTCAATTGCATGAAAGTTTAAAGTTCTATACTAGTAGGCCCCTTATGATTAACAACAATTTGCACAACGAACCCTGAGCGAACCTAGTGTGTCAAGGCTTGACATTCCCAAGCATTGGGATAGCTAAGATTGCCTTTCATCGGGAAATCCTAGTGATTCTCTCAAGATAGATAGGTTCTTTGTTCATTTGGAAAAGATTTATCTGTATGTTGTTGTGTGTGTAATAGCCACGTTAATAGGTTCTTCTATGTTATGTGTGTAGGTTGTCACTACAACAATTCGTAGAATTTCATGCATTCACCAATCTCGAGTTGTGACTTGGGCTTTAATACGATATAACAAAAACCAACACAAAAGGATTAACAACATATTCAATATTTACTAAGGAGCGAAAGCATCGTTAAATAAGAGTTACAAATGCTTTAACCAGAAAGGACAATAGCGACATCTAATAAAGCAAAAGGATAAGAACTTAACTAAAAGAATAAAGAATATTCCTAAAGCCTATTTTAAAGACTAATTGACCAATATATACTAAATATTACAATAATACTTTAATACTAGGCAGCTAAGAAGTTGCTACTACATCTGAAAAAGAGAATTGAAAAAAGCATACTAACTAAAACATAACCTGAGGTATAGCAAAATAAAACATAATATCATTACATATCATAACTAGACACAAGAAGACCAAAAGAACATACAAAATTATTGTGCTTGTGGTAGGGTGCAAGCTCAAGTTGTCCTCAAATTGTTGTTTGTGTCATTTGGCACTTTACACCCTAAGCTTGTTTGGACCTTGCTGCCATCTTAGTCTCTATTGCCACCTCATGTGGCACATCAATGTTCATTTGCTTCTCAATTGGAGAGAAACCACAACAACAACCTCTACCCCCACATCTGCCACCCCTCCGCCCCCACGTTGCCTTCATTTGTGTGCTAGGGCCAAGAACTCTTAGAAGGCATGGTTGAATTTAATGCTTTTGCAATCAACAAGGAAAGTTGTAATGTTCTATTTTAATTTATTAGCTTATGTGGGCTATATCTTTATTTTAGGGATATAAAAATATTTGAATAAAAGGGGGCTAAGGTTTAGTAGTAACAAATAAAATAACAATAAATAATATGGGGGTGTGGGTTTTCATAAAGGTGTGATAATCCCCAAAACAATTGGTAGCTTCTTCATGACAAATTCTATGACAAGAGATTAATGAGGAGTTATAAGTTGGTATTCATAACAAAGTAGGGGCTATTTTGGGAAAAAAATACCATTAACATTTTAATTGCTAATCTTTGAGAGAGAAAGTAGGGTGTTGGGAATCTGTACTCTGCTAGTGTTATATATTGAGGAGCATGCTTGTCTTTGAAATATCTGCCAATTTATTTAGTCTTTTTCATCATAGATTGAGTCTTGTGTTCAATTATAGGATTCGAGGATGAAAACCCTTTGAATTTTGAAGAGCAGAGGACAAAACCCCATTGGTTTCTTGGAGATTAGAACATGAAAACCCTTTGATTCCCTAAGGGAAATCTCACACAAAGGTTGTATTTGCACTTCAAAGCTTTGTTTGGATTTCAACATATATTTTGGTATTTGCAATAAGTTTTATATTTATGAAGATTCAACATATTGTGGAAGCTTTACTTATATTTTTGTGTTATTCTTTGAAGTTTCAATAAATCTATATTATTTTTGCAATCTATTGTTACTTCTTTTTGGACATTGTTGTTATTGGAAATAGTATTAATATATATTCATTCAACATAAGCTCTCACCCCACCCTCGAGGTATCTTGGTGAGTAGAAAGTGGTAAATATTATATTAAAGCAGGTTGAGGATATTACAATGATATCAAAGCTTTGATCTTGTCAACCTGCAGGGCGAACAAAATTGTTGATGCTAGTAGTGCAAGAGAAAAAGATATTTCAGAAGACAACAAAAGAAGTTGCAACAAACCCTTGATCCTACACATGATTTAGATAAAGAGGAAGAAATGGTAGAAGGGGGAAGAGGAAATAAGAAATTGATAGATGAACAAAAGGAGGATTTCTTACATAATATTGTGATAGGAATTCATCAGGCACAAGAAAGAATGATAGAACTAATGGCACAAACGCTACCAAAGCAACATGAGAGATCTAGACCATGCAAAAACATCTCACAGAGAGGAATACATCCATAAATAACTGATCCATGATTAGCTCCATACCAAAGCCTACTAAGCTTATGTTTTTTATAGAAAGAGAAGGAAGAAAAAGAATCCAAGACTACTCCCATAGAGGAAATCGATAGAATATTTAAGGAGTATCAAGGGAAATCTAAAGCATTCAAAACCATAGTATTGTTTGTCAACTATTTAGAAATCCTTGATAAAAGGATTCATGGTGAGGGAATCCCTATTGGTAGCAGAAATGATAAGAAGAAAGACTTGCAACAAAAAGTAAATCAAATGCCCCTACCTTTGATGGAAACAACAAGATATCTACTCAAGCTTGGTTACAAAGATTGTAGACTTACTTTACACTTAGCCCTATGGAGGAGAACAATGCCATCCAATTTGCCACGTTGCATTTTGGGGGTGTTGCATATGATTGGTGGCACCATAGTATGGTCACACAAGGGCATAGCCTTGTACAAATCTTTGATGATTTTAGCCAAAGGATTTTGGACCGTTTTGAGTGGAAAGATGAGGATGAGTATTTCAAGAAGCTTGCAAGAATCAAGCAACAAAACTCAATAGAATCATATGTTGCTGAATTTCAATGTTTTGTAATTATGGTACCTAATGGCTGATATATCCAAAAAAGAATCACTTTTCTTTTTATCGAAGGTTTATTTCAACCCCTCAAAAGTCTTGTTAAGGCTTTTGCACCCTCTTCACTCCAAGAGGCTATCCAAAGAGCTTTAACACTTAAGCTAGCTATGTTAAAGAACAAATTTTCATTTAAACCCAAGGCTTGCCTTTGAATAGCAAAAGGGAAATTTCCGAAAAGGAGGATTTAATTTATATTCCCAAAAAGCCATATTGCAACCATTTACAAAAAGATCGATGATTACACTAGAAATGAACTTAGGAGGAAGAAGTTATGCTGCTAAATTTCAATGTGTTGTAGTTATGGTACCTAATATATCTGAAAAGAGAATCACTTTTCTCTTTATTGAAGGTTTATTTGAACCCCTCAAGAGTCTTGTTAAGGCTTTTGCACCCTCTTCACTCTACGAGGCTATCAAAAGAGCTTTAACACTTGAGCCATCTATGTTAAAGAACACATTTTCATTTCAATCCAAGGCGCCCACCTTTGAATAGTAGAAGGGAAATTTCCAAAAAGGAGGATTTAATTTAGGGGAAAGGGGCCAGTAGTGTGGGCTAACTTTGTCAGCATGTAGTGATTGACTGAAATATCGTAGAACCTTCGTTTTTTTTTTAAATGTAGTGTGGCCTCTTATTTATCTATAACTAAAGTTTGGAGGTGTGACTCATCATGCAACTCGCTACATCAACACATCTATTGAGAAGTGTCTAAAATTTGACTTTTTAAAGGTTCGACCAAATCTTAATCATGGAACCCCCAATAGTTGAACAAAAAAATATCATTTGTTGCTTGTAGAATATCATATTTTTATTTAGAATAAAATTAATATAAACCTAAATGGACCAAATACCTATGGATAACCATAAATCTTTGATATCTCTAACTTTTATATTCAACACATATGGACCAATAGTTGAGCACTAAAAAACTATTTGTTGTTACAAAAACAACACATAATTATTTAAAATACAACTTATATCAAACAAAAATGGACCAATAGTTGAACACTAAAACTTTTTGAAAATCCTTCACATTTAATGGGAAAATACATGTTATTTATTGTGCTCACCTTTTATATTTGTGATAGGACAAACTACTAATATAGAATACTCCAATGCTTGTACATTGCTACCCCAATAGTTGTACCAATAAGAACAATATTTTTTCACTATATAACAATACTTGTTTAAATGAGTTTCTTATTTTATTAAATGAGCATTTTATTTTTTAAATGATACACTTATGGTGGATAGTTATGATATTTTATTTGAGACAAAAAAATACTTATTTCACTTCTTCATGAATGTAGTTATGTTTTTTTTATAAACATTTAGAGGTTCTCATGTGTTCAAGTATGAGTCCACTTTTGATCAACATTTGGTTATTTTTTTATTTACATTTGGACTATTTATTTACAATATATAGTATAAATATGCAGTAAGACTGGGTATTATAATCACAATTGACTGCACGACTATTGGACCCCGCACAACTACTGGCCCCTCTCCCCTATATTCCCAAAAAGCCACAGTACAACCATTTACAACAAAAAAGATCGATGATTACATTAGAAATGAACTTAGGAGAATGAAGTTATGCTTCTCTTGCAATGAACCACGGGGACAAGGTCATAGGTGCCTTGGTAAGGGCCAAGTCCATTATATTGAGGTGGTATTCAATGATGATATAGATTCTTAAGAACTTGAATCACAACATATCATAGAATTGCATGGGCTAGAAAAGTTGGAGGATGGAAACTAAGGCACAAGTAGTAGTACATGTGCAGCCCTTTTTGGGAATACCTTGATGTCATTAATTTAGAGTTCAAGGAGTGTTATTCAAAGAACATATTAGACTGCTTGTTGATAGTGGGGCTACCCACAAATTTATTGATGAAGGCTTGGTGGTTAAGAGAGGATTGAGTCCCATAGCAGCAAAAATTGTTTGGGGGAAAAATCGGCAAACCAAAAGTTTAGGATTATTTGAAAAAATCGGGAAAAAATTGGATTTGAAAAAAAAGTAAAAAATTGTAGAAAAAGAGACGAATGCTACTCTTTTTTGAAATTTAAGGTCATTTCCATAGCATAGAGATATAGAGAGCAAATAAAATAGAGATTTTAACCCATGAATTGTAGAAAGCTTACATGTTGTTTATCAAGTTTATGTTTGTTGAGCTTAAAGGCATTTGTTTCTTGCTTAGGTTGTGAACTAAAGATCAGTTGGAGCAGCTCATACAATAGAGTAGTGTATATTTGAGATGTGGAATCAATCGTAATGTAAATTTTTTGCAGAAATGACATCTAAGAAAAGTGGAAAAGGCTAGTGTATGAAGGAGTCATAAATGATACAAGTGACCAAAAGCTTTGAGAAGGCATTGACATGAATGAAATAAAGTGGAGGATGAAAAAGTGTGATAAAATAAAGGATTTGCTAAGGATTAAAATCTTAGGCAGATACTCTTTAAAGCTGTGCAATCTTGAAATCAGAGTCAGTGCATTACCAGTCCAAGAGAATGGTTAAAATCTTAGGCAAATTCTCTTTAAAGCTGTGCAAGCTTGCAATCAAAGAATGGAGTCTGAATTAAGGGTAATGCATTGTCTCTGATTTCAAGCTTGCAAAATGATGTCTTTGAATTATAGACATAATCTGCATGCTTGGCATAAAAATGGGTGCGGGATTGAAATCCTTTGAGAGCTATTTTATAAGTTTTGAACATGAAGTGAAATTATTTTTAATATTCTCTATGTAAAGTGCCTATAGGTTATGCAGGTTATAGATTTAGT
The DNA here is from genome assembly GCA_007258455.2 of Sequoia sempervirens. Taxonomy (NCBI): domain Eukaryota; kingdom Viridiplantae; phylum Streptophyta; class Pinopsida; order Cupressales; family Cupressaceae; genus Sequoia; species Sequoia sempervirens. Next base: position 240,250 of record VDFB02387975.1, on the reverse strand, counting down.
ATTAGACATTTACATACTTTCATTTCATTGCTATAGTCATCATCAATGAGGAACTTCATCGTTTTTCATTTTGGAATAGTACAACTTTGGATATTTTGCAAGAGTTAGCTAGAAAACTAGACCAAAACATGATAACCCTGCAACCTGACAGGGGGAAGACTATAACTGATTTGACTTGACATTTAAATGATGATTAATCTATGACAAAAAGAGAGACAAAGTAGTATGATCGTTGATTTTTGTATAGGTACCACAAATGGTTTTTTTGGGGACCTTGGGACAAACTTGGGCCATATGAGGACTTCAAAATCTCTGGGAAAAATTCGATCAATGTTTTATTTGAGGGCAATAGAGTCAAGCCTATCACCTAACATCTAAACAAACAACGAACTTAAAATGATACAATAAAGTTATTTATAATTTGGATTGATTTGGTGTAGATTGCTCATTCTTTGCACAGGTTTCATATGTATAGTTTTGACTAACTTGGTCATCAAAGTTAGCTTCTGAAGTTTTCTTGGCATGGAGGTGGTAAATGCTATAACCATTTATAAGGTCACCTTACATAGGCATGGCTAGTGAAAATGGTTGGAATTGCTTTTGTCTAATGAAGAATCCCTTGCTTTATTTTGTTGTGGTTTACTTTATTTTAGGGCATATTGACAAGATTGCGATCTTAAAGTTCAAAGCAGAAAGGAACCCGTTCGTGCGTGTATCTAGGGTAGACTGTAGAGTTGACGACGGTCACCCTTAACTTATCGCGACCTTGATTTATAGCAAAAATTATGCCAAAGTACTCTGTAGGTAAAAGTAAAAAGATTGTAGATGCCTTGAGACAAACAAACATTTTTTTTCACATTAATAGTGGAGCTAATGGGCATGGAGATGAAGGATTTTTCCACCACAAATGCAAATTTTGTGTATGCATGGTTCCATGGCCTAGACACAAAGGCCCACTCAAGGAGTACTTTGAGAGGCAAATTGTGCATCTCATGAAGTTTGATGAAGGAAAACCTCATAAACGAGTTACAAAGAGTTTGACTTGAAGGACATTTTAGTGCAAACAAGACATAGGCCATGTTGGAAAAGAGGTGTCACTAACCAATTTTACACAAACATGTGTACATATTTGTTGAGAGGTACATGATTTGCCAAATCACAAAGGGCATGTGCATAACATTGGGTTGTACAAACCATTGTGTACGCTAGATAGACCTTGGGAGGAATTGCCCATTGATTTTGTCCTTGGATTGCCACACATGTAGATGTGAGATGGTGAAATGGGATTTAAGGCTAATGGCTACCTAAATCACACATTCCACAATTAACATTGGGGGATACAAAAAGTAACCAAGATAAACTATAAGGTTGTCCTCAAAGGAAGAGCCATAATAGTTGGTTAGGGTTTTGGTCCCCTTTTTGTTGTTGGATGGATGATGTGGATGTGAATGTGTTGTACCCAAAATATTTTTTTGGCATTTTGTATAAATTGAGCTAAATCTTGTTAAAATGCTGTTAAAAGTCTGTTTTAGGTCAAACCACACATAAGAGCTTTGTGGGTTTCTATCAAGGAACACATGCAAAATTATGAAAAATAAAAAATTAGGGTTTTATGCTCCTATTTTTAGGGAAACCCCCAAAAATAGGACCTTCCCATAAATGATTGAAAATGATTTTGATAGGATTAAATGACTTCACGATCACATTGGTCAAGTCAGAATCATCAAAAGACACGTTTTACTCTGGTGGGTCTATTTCTATTTTTCAGGAACAAAGTTAAGAGCTCTGCAGCCATTAATGGCAGATTGGACAGTACCAGGTGCTGAAAGCTAAGCTTCAAAAGCTTCAACAAAGAAACCATGGCGAAAATGCTTGAAAAGATGCTTTGCGACGGAGGGGATTTTCAAAAATGAAAAATGTTGAAAATTGACTAAGTCTGGAGAATGCACGCCTTGCTACCAAGAGGAGGCTATGCAGTCAAATGCCTTAGTCATTTTTCCAAACACCCATACACGATGAACGTGAGACATGAAGAAATGGTGATCTTCGACGGAGGAGATTTCTGAAACTGAAAAAGGTCGAAATTTGACTAACTTTGGAAATACTACGAAGGAGAAATCAATTCACAAGGCAAAAAAGAGCCTTTTTCAAACAGGGGCGCCCATGATTCTTAAAGGTCAAATGCAACCTGTTGAATCATCCAAGGCAGTCCTCCTCGGCGTTCTCTTGCTGGCTCGACAATGAAACAATTAGTAAGATCATCTGATAAGTTGATCACCGACAGTTGTCAGTTGAACAAAAAGAGGCAGTTGACGAAGTATCAAGAAACGACTGTCGAAAGTGAAGATCAAAGCAAAAAAGAGCCTTTTTCAAAGAAAGGCACCCTTCTTTTTGGACCTCTAGATGCTGTCAGATGACTAAAGGCCTCCCAGGACAATCTTCTCAGCCTAGGTAGATCTCAACAACGCAACTGCAAGCACAGGCATCTGACGAAGCAGTCAACAAATAATCAGGATCAAACCAGGGCACATTTTAGATAAAGATAACCAAGCTGAAGGGCAAAAGCGCCTTTTTCAATGAGGGGCGCCCTTAAATAAAGGGACCCTAAAATGACTTGTGTTTTCCAACTCCAGTCATCTTTAGCAAAACGGAGTTGGCTACCTGATGAGATATCAAGCGAGATCATCTGATTCTCCGATCAACGAGAAATCCAGATCAAAGCATGAGAGGTCATTTCAAAAGGCTGAAGAATGAAGATTGAAAATTTACCAAGGCAAAATCAAAAGCGCCCTTTCTTGGAAAAGGCGCCCTTTCTTTTGAAGCCTTGAACTCAGTTTATTGCCATCATGTCTCCCAGGCACTTCTCTTCAGGTTGGATCCAGCTCAACAGTGAATGTACCAACATCAACTCAGGATCAACAGATCAAGCTAGATTCAGGATCAAACTGGGGTCATTCAACAGAGAAAATAGTAAAAAAACTTGCAAAACTCAAAAGGGACGCCTAGAAGAGGTCAAAGGCAAAGTTGTTGACTAAAGTCAAGATATTTTGAGATAAACTTGGCCAACTCACTTCACGATCAGTGGAAATCACCTTTTTGAACTTCAGATCAAGCCAAATCAATTTTTGATCATGAGTTAAGTTCCCAAACTTGTGGATCTAAGGCTTGAGTCTATGTAATCAAGGTATAGGCATCCCACTTCATTATTTCATTGCAGGTTGATGATCAAGAACAGCCATAAGCTCTCAAGGACGCCATTTACAGATCTAGCCAAGGTTTTCATCCGTTCTTCGATATTTCTTGCAGATCTGAAGCAGAAGAAGATTGCTAATCTGAGGTTGGATTCAGAGACAGATTTTCTCAGGGAGTCAAATATAAAAACTTCCAATCCATCTTCTATCTAATTCTTTTCTTCTTGTCTTAGGTTTTCTTGCATGTCACACAAAGCAGCAGGCTACATCAGATCTGATCAACTGGGTAGATTCAACATAATTTTCCAATGAAACCCATCTCGTCAGATTTTCCTGAATCACCAAACTTGCTGCCCCTATTTTTGGGGGATTTTCCGAAAAAGTTTCAGAATCAAAATTCTGAGGAACTGGGTTTGTTCAGCATTGAAGCACGAACAAAACCCATGTGCCAGAATTTTTCCAGAAAAATACTTCTTGGCAGGGCACTATTTTCAGGGGTTTTTCAAAAGATTGTTTGAACACATCCGTGTTTACAGTCAACAGGCGAGTTCTTCACAGAATGACAATTTGGCGTCCTTGGGCTCCAATTGAACAACTAGACCTTGCACCAACAACTCTCCAACCAGATCTTACACACATTGTTGGAGAGCAAACAGACATCATCAGCAGTCTGTGGATCTTTATCTTTGAAAAGAATACATCTCCCGCTCAGTGGAGAGCCGCAGCAATTACTCTGGACGAAGAAGAAAGAAAGGCTGATCTTGTAGCAGAAAGACCAGTTTTACCACCTCCCGCATGGCAATAAGCAGCTTGGCTTGCCAGCTGCGAAGAGGTCATTCCAAGCATGGAGCCGCCAAAGTTACCAAGAGCAACAGCTTGCGCAAGAAGAGGAGATGTCGTGTCATCAAAGCATTAACTATCCGGAAACGGAAGAAGTCAACACATGGATCAAGGAGCTGTTGACCGGAAATGGTGAAGTGTGAAAAGACACCAAAGAAGGACGTCCTACACCCTCCAAGTGGCATTTATGATACTTGAGTTTGACTTGATGCTCATTCCAAGTCAACTCAAGAAGGCATTAAATGTAGTTGGAGTTAACTTGATGCCCCTTTCCAAGTTAACTCCACATCCCACAAATCATGAGTTGTCAGATCCCATTGATTAAGGATGTCTAATTGACTTCCATAATTTGTGGATCTTAGATCTCCACTAAATGTGGATGTCTATTTTGGAGGGATACTTTACATTAAAATTCACTCTTTGTTTACTTTCAGTTAACTGAAGTAGTCTTCCAGTTAATTGCTTGTTCCCCCTTTTTAGGAATAAATCTTGCTAATTGATTGGCAAGAACTCATTGTTAACTCAAGGAGATTTTGGGGTTGCCCACTCCTTTGAGTTCTATAAATAAGAGCCTTGGGCTCGTTGTTTGTTTAACCTTTACTTGCTATGCAAAATTGCTGCGCCATTGTTGCCAACAGCTTTGAAAGCGAATATTTGTTCACTCTTGGATGAGAGTTCGTTGGTTGATTGTAATTGTGCATGATTTCGTGCCTTTGCTATCCCAACCTTTGTAATTCGTTGATGAAGCTTGAAGAAGAATATCAGAAGGCACTTGCATTTTGATCTACCTATTTGAGTTATTTCCACGTCTTGTATCTAATAGCTTGTTGTTTCATTTCCCTCCTCGGATAGGGGTTCCTCCTCTTTGGATATTTGTCATTGACAGTTATCATTTGTTGTTGTTTAATGTATTGTCCTTCAATCTATACTTCAGATAGGGGTTCCTCCTCCTTAGCAAGGTTGTCGGCCAAGACATTGTAAATTTGTTGTTTCTTGTAAACCGTTTCCTAGCCCATACATCGGATAGGGGTTCCTCCTCCTTGGCAGGTCTCAGATCCAGTTTACCGTGAAGAGTGTTTGCTTGTACTAACTTTATCCCGGCATATATCCGAGAGTTCAGAGCCTCGGCCATATTCTCAGGAGACGGTGAATTCAGGTGATCCAACCAATCCATTCCCGCTCCTTTACCCTCATGCTCTGTTTACCTTGAAGGTATTGGATAGATTAAAAGCTAGAATAGTCGTAGTTAAGATCTGCAGAAACCAGAGAAAAAGTTTAGCTGCGGCGCATTGTGTTTGTGCCCTTGTGTCCTACCGCTGAAGTACAAAAAGATAGGAACCTTAGTTTACCATACCTTTCCTTACGCATTGCTTTCAGCGGAGAGGGACTTGTCCTCTTTAAATAACGAAGAAGTGTTGCAAAACATTTGAAATAGCTAAACGTTTATAATCAACACTCCAAAGGTGCTAATTTTAACGCCAACAGAATGATTGATGTTGCAAAGTAGGTAAAATAATACCAAAGAAGCAAAATATCATAGAATTTGAGAAATATAGAATAGAAGTGCAAAAACAAAAAGTAGGATTGAAGAGTGCGGAGAGGAGAGAACTTAGCACTAAAATCTAAGGCAAAATTTTCTGGACAAAGGCGAGGGCACCCCTATCTTGGGATGCTGCTTTTTAGGGTTTCAAAACTTGTATAGGAGCATCACAATTATAGGCCTTTCTTTGTCGAGACCGGCTTCCGGAGTCTGTTAGTTTGCGAATAATCAATCTTGCCTTAATTTGATGAGAGAAGATACTTGAATGCTTGTCTTAGGGTTTTGAACTCATGAGATCTCCAATTCACTTGGATCCACTTTAGACTTGTAACCTGTAAGAAGGACAAGGGAAGAAGGGTTGTGTCGTATAGGGGCTTGCCTCAATCAAACCCCATTTTGGTGTTTCCACCTCCACAAATGGCTATGATGACAATGATATAAATTGCGTGCTCTTTGAAGAGCAGAGGCAAATGGATAAAAATGAATGATAAATGACAATGTTGTAACTTACCACTTAGATCTGCATTCCTTGTTGGACAAAAGTCAATTGGCTCATCTCATACAAGGAGAAATTGAAGGTTGCTTGAAGATCCTACAAATATTAGTGCTCATAACAATAACAAACATGAAACATGAAACATCTTACTATGTGTAAACATGAATTTGCTGATGTGTTGTGGACATGAATATGGCTGAAAGAGTGTTGTAGATATGTTGCTTATTCTGCTCTTGAAGTTGCCTTAATTGCCGTTGAGTTGCTTGAGAGATCAACATTTCATTAGGTGTTCAAATGGAGGGAAAGACTTATATTTATGAGTTTCAACATATTTCACATTGACCTTTATGATAAGTTGACAAATGATTTTGAATTCTTTTACATATTAAGGACAACAATAATATTTGAAATTAGAGCCTAATTAGGTGGGATAGGGGTGCTAGGGTGCCCTAGCCCAACCCTATTTTGAGTTTTAGATATTTGTTCAATAAATATTTAATTTAATTTCCCATATTTAATTCAAATTCTTGAAAATGGAAATTAAACGGGTAATAAATAAGCATAATTAGGCAGAAGCACTTAGGAGGGAGCCAAACATAGTGTGAAATTGTCAAGGGTGACAATTTATGACATTGCAGTAGAAAGGTATTGACTCAATCTTTTTAATGGTTGACGGGTTTTCTAAAATGGCTCATTTCATTCCTTGTCATAAGTCAAGTGATGCATCTTGGATAGTGGATTTGTTCTTCAAGGAGATAGTGTGGATGCATGGATTGTTGTAGAGCATTATTTTGACAAAGACATGAACTTCCTTAGCCATTTTTGGAGCATTGGGTATGTAGTTCAATTACAATTTTACACATCTACAAACAAATGGACAAAGCAAGGTTGTTAATAGGGATCTTGGAAACCTACTAAAATGTATGGTAGGAGAGAATCCTATACAATAGGAATTTGTGTTGGCACAAGTAGAGTTTGTGTTCAACAACTTGGTGAACAAATCATTAGGGAAAATGCCATTTCAAATGGTGTATGGGACATCCCTATGAGGCATCATAGGTCTATTGAGAGTGGAAGATGGCAAGCACATAAGTGTAGATGATACATCACAAGTCTATCAAGAGTGGAAGATGATAGGCACATAAGCATAGAGGATGCATCATAGGTCTATTGAGAGTGGAAGATGGCAGATACATAAGCATAGAGGATAAGAACTTGGCACAACAAATAAAGGAAGTTCATGTGCAAGTCAAGAAGCAATTGAAGGAGAGTAGAACAAAGTATAAGTTGCACATCAAAGGGAGAAGACTTACTCAAAAGGCTAGTCTTGACGCATTTGAAAAAGGAATGGTTGTCCAAAAGAATTCATAAAAAGCTAAAGGCCAAGAAGATCAATCCATGTTTTATTGTGTGCAATATTTTTGAGAACACATGAGATTTAGCTGCCAGAAGGGTTAGATATCTTGTCAATATTCAACATATTTGATTTGTATTTGTACCATGTGGTTGAGGATTTACATATTGCACAATTGAAAGAAGCACTAGATTGGAGAAGGGAGATACCAAAAAAGAAGCACAAAGGAATTGCGTAGATCTTGGACACATGCATTGGGAAGAAGACCTTGCAGAGTGAGTACAAGGAATATCTTATTCACTAGAAGGCTGAAGAGCCAAGGCTCATTGATTTTGAAACTAAAGTCAATCGACTTAGGTGGTTGAATCAATTGTTTGCACAATCCTAAATTGTGAACATTATGGTCACAATTTTTTTATCCAGATTGTTTGATGCAAGACCATCTTAGGGGTTGGCGCAATCTTGCATGATCTAAAAAATTATTGGTCTTTTCTTTGGTAACTTCTTATGCACAAGCCTACATTGCATGTGTGTGTTGTTTTGGGTGGTAGTTGTTGTGCACAAGCTTAACTTCTATGCAGATTTGTTTTTGTGTTGTGTAGTTTTGGAAGTCACATACAACTATTGCTTGGAGACACCACATTGATAGTCTTTGCATAAACCTTGTTGGTCACACCGCAAGTCTATCAAAGCAAATCTTGACCTATGCACAAGTTTTCTTTGTACAAAGCATGGTGCAAGCCTTGCCCAATTTGTTGCGCATCCCTTTGTAGCCTATGCAACTACGCTCACAAAGATCTTGCGCCACACAAATTGAAATGCTAGAAAAGTCAACAAATGTCAATATGTCAAAGCATAGTGTTAGTGTCAAGGTGAATTTTGTCAAACAAGAAGGAATAGATTTTATGATGGTTTGTCAAGTGTAAAACATCAAGGATGCATCAAAAGGAATGACACATTTTCCGTTTGTATACTACACATCTTGTACCTTGTAGATTGGATTTCCTCTTGGGTGCACGCTATTGTCTAGATGATTTTAGTTAGTCCTCATAAAGCATGCAAATTTTAGTTAGTCCTCATAGTTTTATTTATATGTGATGCTTGGCCATTTGTGGAGTTGGTTGGTCTCCTTAGAATCCAACTCATGGTTGTTGATTTCTAGGTTCGACTTGTGATAAGTCTTGGGTAGAGCTTGAGAGGGAGCACTGAATGATTGTATCACAAAGAGTCTTTGCATCTAATTCCTAAAGGTTGAGTAGCATAGTGTGTATCAAGTTTCATGTACAAGTGGCATGTTGTATTTCTTTTGATTCTACTTATGAATATGCATTTTTATTCAATCTCCATTGTTTTTCCTTGTTTAGCTTCCATTAGTGTGCTTCGCATGCCCATTCATCAATTGTTCATCCCACCCCCATTTGGTTGTTGCATCACTTCTTGGTCACCACCATCATGAGATTCTATGAGATGGTAGTTGGATGATTCTACTCTCCTTGGTTTCTTTGACTTTGTTAACAGTACCATTGGAGTCAAGTTGGGGTGCCCTCTCTTCCCAAGCCTATTTGGTCTTTACGTTGATAATCTTGAGGATTTCTTCCATGCCTTGATTGTTACACTCCTCTTTGTCAATGATGTCATGCTCCTCACTCATTTCCTCGAGGGCTTGTAGAAACAACTTGATTCCCTTGCTCGATTTTACAAGCTTGAGAAGTTGATGGTGAACCTTGGTAGAACTAGGTTCATGACCTCAACACTATTGTGGATGTTCTTTCTAGGTTCCAATTCTCTTACAAAGAGTAGTCAATTGAGATCACATCCTATATCTCCTTGGGTGTTCAATTCACTAGACCTTCCTTCAACTAAGGTCTACATCTCAATCATACCTTTGCAAGCTTTGTGGATCTCTCTCTCCATTCTAGAGTGACAATGTTTCCAAATACACTTCCAGGATATCCCTTTTAAGATGTGTTTCTTCGATGCAGTTATTAGAACTGCAATTCTATATGGTTTTGAGGCTTGGGGACCTAACTTGAGGTCCGTTGGCTAGGTTTGGATCAAGAGGGCCCAAAGTCACATTTTACAATGTTTGATTTGATGTAAACAAATAGTCTCTCAATGCATTGTCCAAGTCGAATTTGGTACCCATGTCCTACATTGAGTGTCCTTTATTTTTCGCTCATACACATTGATCTTTGGATGATTCATCTTCTTGACATATGTTATGACCCTACATGCCCTTTGGTCACTTGAGAAAATTACTTCTTTTGGTCCCATTAGATGTCAACAATGTTGGACTTGGTACCCTGAGGCTACTTCACTCCTTAAATCCATTGACATATCCATCAACTAGCTTCTTCCTTTTCACTATTGCTTAGATGTCCTTGCTTGCTTTCTTCCCTTGAAGGTGATGATCATTCAAGTAGTTAGAGATGAACTCTACTTGGTAGCATATTCACTTCACTTGGACCTCTCCTTAGCCTCTTAGTCCTAGCTCACTGTAATGAACCAGACCAATTTTTTATATTTTTTGATTACAATAGGCAATGAAACACGCACCCGTTAAGGTTAGCTCAAACCAAAACCAGCAATTGGGAAGTAACTCCTTGCCAAGAATGCGCACTCAATCTCGAGATGAGAATGATGTTGTCATATGGCAAGAGGGTCGTCAGTAGCAACTAGAAAGGATTACAATGCTGAAAGTAAGCTCAACGCCAAGAATGTGCTCTCCAACCCAAGGTGGGAATGGTGCTACCATATGGCGGAGGTACTAAGAAAAGAAATACAATGCTGGAAAGCAAACTCGACACCAAGCATGTGCACTCCAAACCCAAGATGGGAATGGCGCTATTATATGGCGGAGGATCTATTGATAACAATGCAGAGCTGAAAGTAACTCAATCATCAAGCATGTGCACTCCAAGCCCGAGGTGAGCAAGGCACTATCATATGATGATGAGGATCTATTGCAATACAAGAAGACTAAGCGAGGGCCAGTCTCTTCCACAGCCGTGGGTATACAATGCAACTTAGCAAGAAATAGAAATGGTTGAACAGTACTACTGTAACAACCTTACAATGAGAAGAGTTGCCTGCCAAGAACACTGAATTAGAAGTCTATCAATGCTGCAATATTATATAATGTCTCTCCAATGCACAACAAGACTCCAATACTCAGACTCAACCCCAAGGACAAAATCTTACAATCTGATATGACTGAACAATGACTGAAAATGCATAACCAACAACACTGTAACTCACTAAAATGCTCATAACTCTCTCTAGACTTGTCCAAATGACTTGAAATCTGATGCAAATGAACACAATGAAGATGGCGACAAGATTCTAATCAGAAATGACTCTAAAAACTTGTAATTTTTTTTTCTAAACATTTGCCAGGCAAAACAGAATGGTATGGCCTCAAGAGGGGCAATTTTTACTAGATAAAATCAAGGACTCCAAAATAAAATCTGCAAACCTGCAAGAAGGGTCGCCCCTAGCTGAGAAATGGATTAGTGAACTACCCAGAACCATACAAAAATCACACAATGACTTCTAAGCTAAAACTACTTTCAGCCATGCTAAAATCAGCAACTATAAAACTGACCAATCTCTAAAATCTTCAACCTTGATGCTCTGTCTGCAAATCTGGATGAGAAGCAGTCTCCAAAGTCTTAGCTAGGTGGTATCTTTCAAGCACGAAACCAAGAGAAATGGCTAGGAGGTATGCATTCCTCGAAGCAACTCTGAAAGCATTTCAGCAGCATAACAGTATGATAGAAAATAAGATGATCCAAATGAAGACCCAACCTCTCCTTATATAGCTTTTGATAAGAACTTCTAAAGCCTTCAGAAAGTGTGCCCAAATTAATTGAATTTCAAATCCACTTTTCCACTTGTATTTGTATTTTATTTAATCTTCAATTATCTCCTTCCTTGGGCGTCCAAACACAAGGAGATTAATTCATTTTAATAAAATAAACTCTTCCTCCAAATAGGCGTCCACTTCCTCAAGCATTATTTTTTACCTTAGAAATATTTAAAATAGCCTCCTGATGAGAAGTCCACCCCTCAAGACCCCCTTTTTAAAACAACTTAAAGTCATACTGCTAGGCCAAGGGGTTAATGTGAAAATATAACATTATATTAATTAAAATAACTTATCTCTCCAAAAATGCATCAAAAGGCCAAGAATCAACAATACCAACTGAACTGCCTGAAGAGGAAAGCCTGCTGAACTGATGCCAACTGGATTGTTGCCAAAAATAGAATTTACTAAAAATAGTAAATTCAGAAAGTTGTTCGGATCGGAATGCATGCGACACCATTGCGAAGCTCTCCGAAAACCCAGAAAGAATATGTGCAGAAACAACCTCCTAGAAGATGGGAAACCCTAATTTCAGCTTTTGCTTAGCCTACGAGTTTTCGGAAATAGGCTAAATCCAAAAGAAGAGCGTAGGGCTAAATTGGGGACATTACACTCACTTTACATGTTGAGCATTTCTTGTTGATCACAAGTGGCATCATCACTTGACCTGACTACCTTGGCTATCATTGGTCACATAGGATGATCTTCAAGCATATGTATGTTCCCACCAACTTTAAATTAAGATGCAACATCACATCTCACTCGAGGACAAGATCTATCAATTTGGCTCCTCCTAAGAGATAAAGATGGAGTACTTTATTTTTAGGTGCTCCATATACTATGAGATACAAAGAAATATCATTGCTCGCATAGACTCCAATAGCTCACTATCTACTTTCTGCCACTACCCACATCAACTATGCTTAGCTCTTTTCTCGAGGGAGGTTATTACCTTTAGGCACAAGGCCTTACAGGAGATCCCTATGGCCATTGTGTCAATCACCTTATTCTTTCAACCTATAGTTGGCATTGGTTGCATTAGACATGTGTGGGATAGCACAAATTTTCACACAATTGATCATATATTAGTGAGACAAACTTATACATGCTCTTAGGCTAGGTTGCCCCACCTCTCTCACTTGAGGCACCATGTCTTATCATGTCTTAGTCCTAGTTGAGGTCTCATATTCAAGCACTCATCACAAATGTCTTTCATACCTCTAGTAATGTCTTAGATGGTGAGGACTTTTAGTCATGGATGTTAGGAGAGCTTCCAACAAAGTTTTGGGATGACTCTCTTTGACCCCTACGGTCATCCAACTAGGGCCTCTTTGCCCATGACACCATAAGGGACCTTGTTAGATTTTTATTGTGTAATGTCCCCTTCTCAGTCCTAGGCATTTTTGTGACCGTTAGCCTATTTCCGAAGATCCGTAAGCTACTCAGAGGTGTTTTTAGGGTTTCCAAGTTTCTTGGAGGTTTCATGTTAGCTTTTCAGGGGTTTGTTGCAGAAATTTGCTAGAAGGATTTTTGGGTATTTTTGGGTTTTCTGAGAACCTTGGTGGGCAGTCACTGCTATTTTTAGTACTTACTATTTTTAGTAAGTCACAACGGCTTTCTAGAATGTGCTCATTTTGAGATTGGAGTCACTATTTTAAAATTTTTAGTAGTATGCTATTTTTAGTAAGTGCTATTTCTAGTAGTGGTCTTGGCAACATTTCAGCACAGGGTTACTATTTTTGGCAGTGATGGCAGTGCAATGATTGGTGTCTTGGTATTTTTAGTAGTAGCTTCTCCAACATTCTTGGAGTTTGAAAATGTAAGAGACCTGATGTCTCTCAAACTGAATATCACACACTGCTGATGTAAATTTATGAACTTTTCCTCTTGCTGTTGTAAATTTCTGAGTTTGAATATAGGTCTGATATAATTTTCTGAACTTGTGTTTTTACCTTGGTTTGGTTTTGAGTGCTTGCTTGTGTTTATGAATGAATTTGCATTGCAAGTATGCATAAACAATGATATATTTTTGACATTCAATCACTCTAATAAAGAGAACTCAGACATTAAATGACTATCGTTTCAAATCAGCATCATAAACCAAGAGGAATTTTGGCAAACACTTGCCCAACAAAGTTTGAAATTAAATTCTTTCACAATCTGGGCTATTACAACAGCTGTTAACACATGGGCATTTTGACAAACACTTGGCAAACAATGTATTTTCAGACTTCAAACTTTTGACAACAATGATAGGCTATATGCTTTGAGCTACAATTCACCCAACACTTATAATGACTGATTTTTATTCTTTCTTAACGCTATAGCAGTATGTAAGTATAGAGAAAATGCACATATTGAGAAGGAAATTGTTTGTTCACACCTTATTAGAGCAGTTGTAGGCTTTCACACAAATCTGGAACAAACCCTTAAAGAAAAATCAGAAAATTCTTCAATAAAAACCCTTAATACTGTAGCATTATTGTAGTGCATACTGTAGCAGCCAACACCAATTTTGCTGTGCAAATGATTAACTCTTAAATTTCTGATCTGCAAATAGATAATCATGAAACCCTTGGAATGCTTGTATTTCTTCACCAATCTGCCCTATTTTGACTCCGGAATGAAGCCAAACCTCGTGGAATAATTCGGCTGATCTCACACAACCTCAAAATTGCAAAGACATTGAAGAGTTTTCGTTCTCCAATGCTGTAGATGACTGAAACCCTTGTGTATTTCTACACACAACTCTCATATCAAAAAGCATAAGTCATAAAAATGTCTTCAAGAATGAGTTTGATTTGCTTTTTAAAACCTTTTATATCCCCAATCTCCTTAATAGCATTTAAATCCACTTTCAAATCCACTTTTAGGTTTTTAATAGAACTTTATAATAAGTCTTCAACTTGGCTCTCATATTCATGAATAATAAATACACTTTATTATCATTTAAAATAATATAACTTGTGTGCACATTAACTTTATGAAATAATTTAATATTTTGGCCTCCAAAATATAATCCATTAATTGCACTTTAAATGACTTAAAGTACCACTTTGGTTTGTGTGCCCAATATAATAAATACTTTTTAAGTGGCAACTAATGTGAGGGTCATGGCCTCATGGCCCCACTTTAATGACTTAAAGTGCAATTATAACATATGCTTTTAAAATAACTTTTAATAATTGATTTCATTATAAAGTCAACTCATTTAACCATTGAATGTTCGCGAATATTATATCACCAAGTGCCCTGCCAAAATTAGTAACTCCTTGCTCCTAACTTACTATATATAGTAAGTCTCTCCGTAAGTGCTAAATAACAACTGTAGAGCTCAAACAAAGGTTGCCACTGCCTTTGTTATAAATAGAAACCCTGACTCTGTGAAATAGTAACTTACTATAAATAGTAAGTGTGTCAAATGGAGTCCAACGAAGGTCAATCCTGGTCTCCCACTGAATACTGGAGGCAAATCAACCTCAATCACTGCCAATGGTGACCTCCTAACCATCTGCTCTAGCCTACGAAGGTCGAGAATAGGCTAAGCAACTTGTCATCATATCTGAGCTAGAAAGGGGACATTACAGAAAATGGAAGGTTTGCAACTTAAGTTTGTTTTATATTGTCAAGTTGCTTTTTGACCCCTACACCTAGGAAGCACAACTTAAGTTGTTTTAAAAGGGGGAATTGGAGTTGGACGCCAATTTTGGAGATTTAAGCAATTTAAATGATAAATTTATGCATTTTCAAGGTGGACACCAAAAGTGATGGATTAAGTGATTTTAATAAGATATAATATTCTCTTTAAGTGTGGCATCCCTTTTTGGAGGGAAAGGCATTTCAAACTTTTGGGTCTTAGAGCCTATTTATACACCCTCCTTGCTCTCTTTTGGTTATGCTATTTTGATGTAATGAAGTGCTGCCGAAATGCAGATTGAACTCTTGGGGCTTTGAGGACGAAACTGTCCAAGTCATCTTCAGTTTCGAAATTGAGAGATATCTCCTAGCTAAACAGTGTTGCAGCTTCATCTCAGGGGTTGCATTTGAGCATATATTGGTGATGGCTATCTCAAATCTTTCAGTTTTGGGTAGCTTTGATGTTTTCTAGAGATATTTGGTGTGCGTGTGTGTTAGCTTGCAGTTTGGAGGCTCTTTGGAGTGTTTTATCTGTTTTTTGATGTTGCTGGTTTGCACCTAGCTGACCCACGTTTTTGCTCACGCTGATCGGAGGAGTTGAAAATGTTTTGTGGGTGTTGGCTCTATGTTTTCCCCATGCTTGGCTGCCACATTGCTCCAAGTTTGGTGATTTTAGAAGGTGAATTGGATTTTTATTAGCTGGTCGACCTCCTCAGGGGGCCGTAATCTTGGCTGTAGGTGTCTTGGGATCCGTGCCAGAGCATTTCAGACTGGTAGGTGGCGGCTTACTACCTCAGCTTGGACACCTAGGCTTGCTACTTCATTTGCAAGTGATTTGAGATCATTCCGTTGAGATTTGGAGGTGTTATGACCATTTTATGGGAGCTGGTTGGGGTTTTGTGCTCACTGTTCGTGCATATCAGACTGCTGCACCAGTCATATCAGTCCTGAAACTCCTTTGTCCTTTCTTGTTTTATGATGCCTAATTGCTCTCATGTTGTAGGGATTGTTTATTGATACATTAGGTTATCATATTGACTTGTTTACCTCATATTATCTTGTACTAGATGCTCATTGTAATGCTGAATTGGTAGTACCAATCAGCTATTTGATTTCTTGTTATTTTGGATACTTACCCCACTAAATAAGTGGTTGCTCCTGTTGAATAAGTTGTCGAGCCTTTGCTTTATGTACTTCTCACTCTTGTTGAATAAGTGGTCGAGTTTCTATATTTTCTTGTTGCCCACTGAAAAGTGGATGTGGTCGGCTTGCTGCCAATTGAGATGTTCCCTTATTAAATCAGTGCCTAAACTGAGATGTTCCACAATTTTTCTGAATGTCTTTGTTTTCAAGCTCTGATTTATAAGTAGTTAACAACTTTTAATGGTAAACCTTGAGATAGTAGTTTACTTAGAAGATTTACATATGCTTCTTATATTCTGATAAATATAATTGATGTTTATGAAACTGAGATCTGTTTGCCTAGCCTTGAAGTCTTCTCAGAATCCACCTACAATGCCTTTGTCTATTGATGATCTAATCCACTGTTTTTGGCAGAGATGAACTTCTTTCAATCCTGTAGCTCAACGTTTTGGTGTTCTTGGTGGCCTTTCCCCTGTCCACGTGAGCGCCTTCCTTTTTGTCTAGTGTGAGTGGCCGGATCTTTGTTTGCTGGGACTGTGTTGATGTCTTTTGTCTTATCGGGTCTGTTATGGCTTCTTTAATATACGCCTTGCTCTCCTCTTTGTGATCTCCTACTTCCTGATTGATTTCTTCTTATCCTTGCTCCTCATGGTTTATGACTAGATGTAGGCGGACTTTGTCAAAGGTCGTATCCTTTCAGGCATCTTTCCAAAAGATGCGTTTGGTTATTCACCAATCGCGTCCCTTCTTAACTCGTGTTTGTCTTCTTTTTGTTGTTGATTGGCTGTATGATGATTTGATTAGTATAATAAACAAGAATTGGATCTGTTCTAGTATAAATGTAATAAAAATAAAAAATGGATCTGTGCTATATAATTGTATATATATGTAGATCTTTTATCTATAGAAAATGTAATTGTATTAGATCATGTACTTATCTTGATTACTTCTGTAGGATGGGGACATCACACCAATTGCATTCCCTTTCTTGTAATTCCCACTGAACAAGCGGATGTTTACTTTCATACACTTGATTATTACTACTCACCCCATTGAAGAAGTGGTAGTATAGAGAAGTTCAAAATTTGTAAATCAGCCACCGTATGCTCTCACCTTGCCCACATCAGGATCTGGGTGATTAGAAAGTGGAAGGTGTTCATTTCTAGTTAGCTTATTGTTTCAATAAATTGAACTATCCCCTTTTCACTGTATGCTCTCACCTTGCCCACACTGGGATCTGGGTGATCAGAAAGTGAAGGGTTGCTTATGCAGTTGCTTATCTTTGCTTTCATCTAACGCTAATGGGTGGAAATTTGTGGAAAATATTGGGGTGGTTATTACATATTGGCACCTTCATTATTATCAACAAGGGTATAGGCTTTTCTTCTAGTGATACAAATTAGACCTACTTTACCTAGCATTCTAGCATTGTTGGCTCTATCTTCTTTGGTGATGAGTTCTCTTGCTTGGATTTTTGGACAATTTGTGGAGTATTTATAGTTGTCTTGTTAGTCTCACGGTTTCCCTCCCATTTGATAGGACTAGGGTTCTTTTGTTCGTCATATACCTTTCTGTTTTTGTTTTGCATTTAGATATCTTTAAGTTTTTAGCTTCTTTGGATCCTCCTTTGGGCTCCCTCTTACTATTGTCTCTGTTGTACTTCTGTGCTCTATTGACCTTTATTGGTCATTAATATAATTTTTTTATTTCTGTAACAAGCACATCACGTACATCCAACAAAAGGAGGCTCAAACAAACATATTTGACTCCAGCTGAACCTGTTGTGCAAGTGCTGCTGTATATGCTTGACTAGGACAAATGAAGAACTCAACCACCCAGACTGAATGCCATGGCATACTACCTTCCGATTGTTGAGTTGAAGAGGAATTTTGATTCTTCAGTGTCATTTGGGCAATCATATTGAAGCATAAATGTGCCCAATGGACTTATGTAAAATATTCTTGAGTTGTAGAAGGCCGGTATGATTATAGGAATGAAGTTGTTTTGAGTAAATTTGTGAGCAAAGAATCTTGTGATGGCCTTGAAGTAGTGCTGTAATTGCCCCAGTATTCTAGGAGGCTCCATGTGAGCAATTTGCTTCTAATTCTCCTGTTGCAAATCTACTGTATATTTTATACTATTCAAGGCTATCATTGTAGGCCGTCTAATTTCAGATTTTTAATACCCATGTTTCACATTTGAAATGTGATCTCTGAAATTCACACATACAGGAATTAAATGGTTATTGATAAACCATTTTATATATTTTTGCGCTTAAAATTAAAAATATATGCTAAAATTTAGATGTGATATCACCATTGTGTTTTCTTGTTTACCAGATAACCATTTGTTTTGATCATTCATATTGAGCAGGGACAAATTTAAGACGTGTCTGTTTATTGCCTGTATGCAAAGGAATCACATGAGAAGGATCATTTTTACTTCAGCTTCATCTATATGGTGCTGTAGATTGGTAGAGTGTAATCTTTTAGCTCACATTATTACAACAGGAGAATGCTTGCACCATGAAAATGGACCTGACTAATTGTAATTTTAATGCAGCCTCAGCAGGTGTGGATAATGAAGCAGAGAAGTTCAAATCATTTTTCAGAGTTTCAAAGAAAACATTTGATTATATCTGTTCTCTAGTTAAGGAAGACTTCCTATCAAGGCCATCATCAAGTTTGATAAATGTTGAAGGCAAGGCACTAACAGTTGAGAATCAGGTGGCTATTGCTCTAAAAAGATTGGCTTCAGGTGAATCTCAGCTTAGTGTAGGAGAGGCATTTGGTGTGGGGCAGTCGATAGTTTCTCAGGTGACATGGAAATTTGTTGAAGTTATGGAGGAACGTGGTCTACAGCACTTAAAGTGGCCTGATGCAAGTGAAATGGAGAAGATCAAGGGCAACTTTGAAAGGATCCAGGGTATGCCTAACTGCTGTGGAGTCATTGATGTGACCCACATTGTCATGTCCTTGCCATCAAGTGAAGCTTCAGCTGTCTGGCACGACCATGAAAGCAATTACAGCATGGTTTTGCAGGCCATTGTGGATCCTGATATGAAATTTCGTGATATTCTGACTGGTTGGCCTGGAAGTTTAAATGATTTCCGTCTGCTGAAAAATTCTTGCTTATTCAGACTTTGTGAGAGTGGGCAGAGGCTAAATGGCAGAGTGAAAGATTTGGCACATGAATTACAAATTCGAGAATACATCATTGGTGATACAGGTTACCCCCTATTGCCATGGCTTATCACTCCTTATCAAGGAAGAGAAATTTCCCCTTCCAAAGTGAGGTTTAATGCAAAGCACCACACCACAAGAATGGTTGCAGAACATGCATTGGCACGGTTCAAAGCAACATGGAGAATTATTGATGGTGTGATGTGGCGACCAGACAAGCATAAATTGCCTCGGATAATCCTTGTTTGTTGCTTGTTACATAACATCATCATTGATCTAGAAGATGAATTGCAACAAGATGTTCCATTATCCCAACATCATGATGCAGGTTACAAACAACAGCTCTGTCAATGTGTTGATGCAAATGCTGAAACTCTAAGAGACAAATTGTCTACGTATTTATCAGAGAACTTAAATTCCTGAAATCCAGAATTTGCACTTTTTCCATTTGATTCCTTCTTTTGTTAATATTATTTACACCATTAATATCTACTTATGAAGCATATGAAGGAAATCCTCTTCAGTTTAGGGAAATCTATACATTTCAAGTGAATCTGGAAGATATTTAAAATTCACTAATAAATCACAATCCTCTTGGATCTGTTACAGGGACATGTCCCTGCAACGGGATTTTATTCCACATTAATATTCTCCTCCTATCACTATTACTATTAAGGTTACAGAAATAAATAAAGTGGAGTTCACTGTGTCTAGTTTGTGGATCTATTAATATGCCCATACATAGGAATAATTGTTTCTCTTGGATGTATGCTAACATTGTTCAAAAGAGATTATGAGGCCCTGTTGAGGATTCGCATACAATAGTGTACTTCCTCCTCTATTTGGTGGAGAGAGCGTCCATTTCTGGGCATGCATCCAGTGCATGTCTAGTAATCTTCCATCTTTTCTTTACATAAACTCCATTTAGTCAGATTTCATTTATTTTTGCATGAGAAATCCTACAAGTACTATTTGACAGAAGTGTTGGTTAGAGCTTTATTAATTCTGTCTCACACCAACATAGAAATAATGCGGGAAGCATTCAAAATTCTGTGTATGACCAATAATTGGAGTAGCAAATGATCGTGACTTGTACATGTTAAGTATCATAAATGTGAAAATTGCTTATACAATAAATCTGCACATGTTAATTTATAATAAATAGGTATCAAGAGCATAAGCCATGTGTATAAAACATTTTCTGTTGATAGATATGTGCATTTCTTTGTTAATCCTCGTATATTGATATAGGGCCAGTAAGTTTTGTGTTGTATTGAATTGTCTACGCATAAGGTGGAGAATGTAAGTAAACAATTTATCAATTAGTAGGTAATGCAAATTTTGTTGCTTTGAAAAGACCAGTAATAAGTTTCCCATAGGCATTTCTTCTGCACTAAGAGTTAGGCTGGCTACAGGAGAGTAGATATTTGTATATTAGAAATAACAATTTATTTGTGTTCTTTAAGAGGAGGAATCATGCAGAGCAGAATTAGCCTTCGTTGGTTTTTAGAAGTCCTACAATTGGCAGGATTCATCAAAAGCATTTATGTTTCAGTGGCATTATGATTGCTCAGGATATTCTACATTCACAAGGCATCTTTTTCTTACTAGGCAAAGATTTGGACCTTCCAAAAATAGTTCATTGATAAGGAATTTTTATAATGCAATTTTGGTATAACATTTGCAGTACCATATGATAAGGTGTAAAACAAAGATTCCACTATTACACTCTCTTTTGGCTACATATTGATGATTCAAGGATCTTCTCTAAAGCTTTGGAAAGTATGATTTACTTGGGATTTATATTTGCATCTGATTGTTTGCGGAGGGCACTAATTTACCTCCACTCAATTAATGTCCTCAAAATGAACTTCATGTATCAGTTCACTTGTGATAAGCATTGTATTGAGGTAAATCTTGCAAAAATAAGATAACGACATTCAACATAAAAAGAGGTTGTTTGTGGTTGTATCTTCTTAATCATCTACTTGGGTGTGGTTTTTTCTGAGCCTTATTTTAGCCTTGTACACAATGTTGTGACCTAATTCACACCTCGCCCCATTGCAAATGGGGACCCTTGTAGTTTGCCCTTTTAGGGTTTTGCCGTGCACGTCTCGTTTTGTCTGGTCTCCGTTTGAGGGTTTTTGGGTTTGAATTTTGAATGGTCGCTCGAGTTAAGTAAAAGAGTTTGAGCCTGGATCACTGTGCAAATGTCATCATCATGCTTAGGAGGCCCGAGAGGCGAAGATCGACTGTCGTTTCAGTCAATTCTGACACCTACTTTTTAGGGTTTTCACTTTGGCCCCCTATTTTTTAGGACCTACTTTTTTGGCACTTTTGAGCAATTCTGAGATCCCAATTTTTTAGGGGCTATTTGAAAGTTGCTATTTTGGAAAAAGTTTCTATTTTTGTTAGAGTTTCTATATTTAGAAAGGGCCCGAATTTTGAAAATCCACTCAGAAGTTCGAAAAGATCAACAGAACTCTCAGAAAATCAATTTGAAAATTTTATGAATTCATGGTGAAAATCAGAAAAATGTTAGAAATCTGGAAAAATCAGTCCAAAAAAAAAATCACAGGAAATGATGAAAAATTTGGAAAATCCATGGAGAAATCTGGAAAATTTATGAAAATCTGAGAAATCATGGTGAATTCGCCTAAGTGTGGATTCATGGAGGTCCAACCAGCATAGAGAAAGAATAAGTTAATGGCAAAAGAGCTTCAGCCAGAAGAAACAATGGCATAAAGACAAGACAAGTCCGCCTAGCTCACAAAAAAAGGAATGGCATGGCTGAAGGTGAAGTCCGCCCATCTAATGGCAAGACATGAGACTAAGTCCGCCCAGCAATGGCATGACATGAGACCAAGTCCGCCCTTGGACAAAATGAAAAGTGGCATGGAAAGGGGTGAAGTCCGCCCTTGGATGGCATAAAAATTTGCCAAGTCCGCCCAGCCACATGGAAGGTGGTACAAAGATTGTCCAAGTCCGCCTTGGACAAATAAAGGAAATGGCATGCTAGGAAGCCAAGTCCGCCCTTCAATTGGAAGGATATGAGTGAAGTCCGCCCAATCAAAGTGGCAAGAAATGAAGTAAACTCCGCCCAGCCACATGGAAAAATGGCTCAACACTTGGAGAAGTCCGCTCCAAAGTGGCATGAAGTTAGATGAAGTCCGCCTTGAATGACACAAAAACAAGCAAAGTCCGCCCCATAGAGAAGGGAAAGAAGTAAAGCCAAGTCCGCCATATTGAAAAGATAAAGTGGCTAAAGCATAGCCAAGGAAAAAATTAAATGGCTTGAGACAAATGAAAATTCGCCTTGAAAGAAAATTGAATGGCTTGAACATGAATGAAGTCCGCCATACTTAGAGAGGTGGGAAAAAAATTAAAATTTTGCCTAAGTGTGGACTTTGGAAAATTAAAAATATTCTTGGCACCCCATAAAAACATTCGCCATACTTAGAGAAAAACAGAAATATTTTCCTAAGTCTAACATTTTTATGTCCAAGACATTTTCGCCTGAGACTTAGGACGGAAAGAAATTATGGCGAAATAAAATGGGAAGATAAAAAATTATGGCAAAGTAAAATTGGAAGAAAAAATTTGCCTAAGGCAACGACATGAAAATTTTGGAAAATCAAATTTGCCTTAGATGAAAAATAATTTGCCATAAAATTAACGGGTTGAAAATGACACATAAAATAATTATTTTAATTATTTTAATTCTTTATTTTCAACACCTCAAAGAGATAAGCTTCGAAAAATCAAAATTGGAAAAGGACAAAAAAGAACTTTACTGAACTGGCGTCTAAATTGGAAACTCTCCCGGAGACTGTCGTTGAAGATAAAACTTGCCATTTAGAAGCTAAGTACAAGCCAAGTTCAGACTCGATTTGATGGAAACAATTGAAATTTGCTAAATGGGTTGATTTTCTCATCTTTAAAATTGAATTCACTTCTCATTTTTACAATCATTAGATTTTCGAAAGAAAAGTGAGAAGAAAGTTTGTAAAGGCAAGAAAGTTGAGAAAGTTTTAAGCAAAAGTGAAGAAAGCAGATTTATACCAGCCAGCATTGTGATCGTGATCATTTCAGTTTGTCTGGATAGCCAAGCAGATTTATTTTCTCCACTTTATTTTGGCACGAGCAACTTCGTTACTTCTTTCCTTTCCAGCGTAGTTCTTTACGAAGTTTGATTTGACAACTAGTTGGATTATTTTTCGAGTAATTTAAATTTTGAATTCTAATTATTCTCTTTGTTTCTTCTTGCAGATTTATTTTCGAGAAAGTAAAAAATGAAGTTTGCTAGCAAGGGTGTGCAGCTGCAGTCAAAGATTAAATCCAAATGGGAGCATATTGTGGACACCAACCTTGGCCATGTTGACTTCGACGATTTCAAGGAAAGAATGTATGGAAGTGATGGGCGTTTGCCAACGCCAATTGCAAGAAGAATGATGCGTAACAGAATTGTTCATGCAGTTGGATTTCCGTCAGCAAAAGAGTGTCCAGAACTTATGGTGGAATGTGCATTGCATTATAATGCACAGGAAAGACAAATAGAAGCTCTTGATGGAAGAGTTCTTGCGTACTTGTCCGAGCCAGCCATTCAAGAAACTTTTGGAATTCTAGTGTACAACCAAACATCTTATCAAACCAAAGAAGATGCACTCAAACTCTACAAAGATCAGCAAGACCTTTGTGCATCGAATATAAACAAGACTTGGTTATTGAAGCCCAAACTTACTGCGGGGAAGATGCCGAAGAAGTTGGCCAGAATACATTTCAAAGAAGAATATGGCGACATCGTCTTGCTGCTGAATAGAATAGTAGGCAATCCTCATGGTGCGCCTTTCGAAAACTAGATGTATTACTTTATTGATGAAATAATTTCTAGAGTAAAGATGTTTAACTGGTCCAGAATGATCAGTGATAGCCTCCATGAGCAGTTGGTCAACCTGGAGGAAACCAAAACCTTCCATATGAGCTCTTACGTCATATATTTGCTTGCAAGGTATTACAAATATTCTTGCTTGGTTTGCAAGGGTGTAGTCGGCAACGACGAAGGACAACTCAAGGCCTATGATTGTTATCCACAGTTGCAGCTGAAGGAGAAGTCACATTTCAGGCGAGCACATGACGCCTTCCTTATGTACATCACTCGACTTCTCCAAGGCGGAACACATCAGAGACTCACCCATGAGGCCAAGAGTCTGATCAGCCGATATGGATCCTGGTTCATCCAGTTTCCCAAGTTTACTTACATTAGGATTCAAGGATTCTCAGGACGTCCTTATAAACTGCCCATTTATCCGACCAACAAAATGGTTTTGTTGGAAGTTCTAAGGCAATTGGAAACATATCAGAATATCCAAAGGCCGAAACAGAAGGCAGCTGTCACTTTTCCATTTTTTTATCGGCAATATGGAAGAATCATGTCCAACGGCGCAAGCAGCGGAGAGTGCTCGACTGGAGATACAAAAATATCCATTCATATCATACAAGTCAAGGAATAACTTTGATCCTCTCCATCACATTGGAATTGTGGATGGAGAGAAATACAAGCACCAGATAGACTTAGAAGATTTTTGGGCTAATGCAGCTGATGAGTTTGATGTGAGGAAAAGGCTATGGTCAAAATTGCCACTAAGCATGATAAGGGCAACAAAATTTTTCAAGGTACCTGATCAATTGGAGGATGACAGAGTATATTTGTAGCCAGACTTCAATGAAAGCGAGCCACTTCCTCCTGTGAGATGGTCTGAGCCTGAGATGGGTGACTTGGTGACATTAATGCGGCCTGTTTTCAAATATTCTCAATGGTGGATAGATCAACAAGTGCAAGTTTTGCGGCGAAGAAATGTGCAATTCACATATGAATTGATGGGTGATATAGAGTCATGTTCCTCAAATGTCGGAGCATCTCGTGCAGATGGAGCAACAAATGCTGCCAGCTTGAAAAAGAGGAAATAGATTGATGATCCTGCAAAGCAGAACAAGAACAAAGCATTGGAGGAGGGACCTTCTCGAAAGAAGCGCAAATCCAGACCTCTTCAGTCGGCTACATCCAGGAACATAGATGAAATATTAGCCATGGATGAGGAGTCTTGGGAACATGTCGTGATTCCTTCTCCAGTTAGAGATGTAGAGCCAATGCAATTAGAAGATAATGATCAGCCTTCCCCTACAGGCACGAAAATTCTGGAATCAGACAATGACACAAACATCATGGATGGGGAATTTGAAGAGGGAATGATTTCTGCCCTCAAAGGAATCCAAGAAGACCCATATGTGCAAGAAATTCCGAATATGCCAGAAATCCAATTGGTGCAAGAAGTTCAAGATATGCAAGAGATTCAAAACATGCCGGAAATTCAAGATGTCCACGAAGATCAAAATATTCAGGATATACAGGATGTCCAGGATCAACAGGAAGATGGAATTGAACAGTCAACCATCCCGGATTGGCTAAAAGAAAGATTAAAGAGAAAGGCGCCAGTGGAGGTTCTTGAAGAAGATGATGCCACAGACTTCTTGGCAAGGCTAGAGCAAACTGCCACAAGGAAGAAAGCCAAGAAATTTTTCGCCATACAAAGGGATGAGGCTGGCAATTGCACAGTGCAAATAGCAGTGCCCACAATCGATAAATTCCAAGATGAAATTGCTCCGGATGAATATGCCATCACGACCATTGATATGGGTCCGACGACAAAAGGGCAGGAAGTTGAGGACTTAGACAATTTTGTTGCCACCATCAAGACTAGGCTAGAAAGGGAAGTGGAAAAGAAAAGAGAGTATAAAAGAGAGATTGTGCGTTTGAAATAATATATCCAGCACTTGACTAGGCCACTCAATCAAGGTGACCAGGCAACACTTCCACCTCCAAATTCTTCAAAAGAACTGGTTAGAAATTTTGAAGAATTGACAACAGCCAGAGAAGCTAAGGACTGGATGGTTGGAAAGAAAGATGAGGCAATGGAATTCACGGAGAAGCTAACATATGTGTATGAGCAAACTTCCTTCCTGTTATCACGAGTTACAGACTTGGCGGAATCATGGGATGGCCTCAAAGATATTCAGAATAAGATTATCCCATGTATTCGAGAATTAAAAGGCATCTCGAAGCAAAGGTTGATTGATGACAAGGTTATTGAAGCTGGATCTGCATACAATTTCAGTGGCTGGTACTATGCTCTGATTTCACGAAAAGGAGTCCTGGAGAGGGTAAAGCAGGATGGCGCCAAAGATGAAGAGCTGGCGAAAGAGATTCAGAGTAAAATTTACCAGATGGCTGTAGATATGCTTGACCGAGATATTGTTCGAAAGAAACACTTACGGCCACAAAATTTAAAAGAACAAGTTCAAAGAATTTTCTCCACCACCTCTGGGCCAATCATGAAAGAAAATTTCACCAAGGCATTCTACTTCAT
Source organism: Sequoia sempervirens (assembly GCA_007258455.2). Classification (NCBI taxonomy): domain Eukaryota; kingdom Viridiplantae; phylum Streptophyta; class Pinopsida; order Cupressales; family Cupressaceae; genus Sequoia; species Sequoia sempervirens. The sequence goes on along the minus strand of VDFB02387975.1, from coordinate 213,579 downwards.
GACCGTCAGAGAGGCTTTCTTGCTGCATGAACCAAAATGGATGATCACCTTTACAGAATGTGCTGAGAGTTTGGACTTGCTAGAATACAACGTCAATGCGCTTCCGGACATTGCCATGGAAGAAGTTGGCCGGATCGTGTCAAAGTTCGCTGAATGTGATGCTTTGCAGGTGGATAAGGATGCAACTCCAGGTGCCTGAAGTTCTCTCCAGTTAACTAATGGATGTTTAGGAAACCCTAATTAGGGTTTAGTTATGTTGAATCTGGACCATTGATCTTATTTTAATCTTGGCCGTTCATTGTAATTCAGAAATGCTATATAAACCCCCCCCCCCCTCTCTCTCATTTCATTAGATTAAGAGGAGATATATAGAGGAATTAGTAGAGAATTAGAGATTAGAAGAGATTGTAGAGAATAAGAGAGAGTTTTATGAGATTGTTGCGAAAACACTATTTTGATAATAAAGTTCATCATGCATGAGGTGCTTTGAATCCTTTGGTTGTCAGATGGTTGCATGGTTACATATTTCTCTTTCTTGTCCAGTAGATTTGAATTAGAATTTAAATGTATGTTAAAAGAATGACAGATTGATAGCAAGGGTTTGCGAAACTTAGCTCATACTTTCTTTGAGTGGATGTTTTTCATTCAATGTGTAAAGTTAGACTGAGCTTTATTGTGGATGCTTCAACTTTTACTTCGAATAATGTTGTTCTATTGATGGTATTGTTTGTGGTGAATAAATTCTAAGCACATATCCCAAAAGATTGCACTTACTTTGTGTAGTTGTCGTTTAGCGTGGCGAAACAAAGTATTGTTTATTTGGTTTCACTCAATCTTTTCCGTCTCTTGATTTCATAGGACTAGCATAGGATTTCTAAAACCCTTACTCTCTTTTCATTTTTTTTATAAAATCAGAAAAATCCAAAATAATACTGCATTCATGTCTTCGCTTTTCTGAGTAACCTACCAGAGTTAAATCCCAATTGTCCCCCCAACAAATCACATCAAAACCACAGAGCTTATCCACACTCATTTTAAACATTGGAATTACCGTATGATCTTACTTGCAGTCTTAGCATATGAGGTAGTTTTTCAAGAGGGGATATAGCGTCTTTGACACCTTATTCTAGAATGTTTGTTGTGTCATAAAACATGCATCAACACACAATAGAAGCGAGACTTGGCAAATGACCACAACATTGACATGCCTTGAAAGATGTTTTAGCTTCAAATTCAAGGCATCAAAGATCTTTACTTTCCATGCATTAGTTACCCTCTCACTTCTCTAAGGACGCAAATATTGGGGTATATATTTGAAACTTTGCATTGAGGGAGTTCTTGTGCCTATGTTATCAAATACATTTGGGTAAAGAAGAGAATTCCACATTCTATTATTTTTGTGAGATTTTGTGTTGTCCTCTTCTTGAGTTTTCCACATTGTTACCATGTTGCATAGAATTCCTTGTATGGCAGATTCCTCTTCATGCTGAAACATATATCCCTATTTAGTCCTCCCATTTTTTGTACAACATGCTAAACAAGGATGTATATTTAGTTGGTATGCTAGAGTTTGCTACTTTTCTTTTAAGTATTTGATATTGACATAGTGAGACTCAATAATTTTCTATTGGTGTTCCACATCTCCATCGAGCACGAAATTAGTAGAGGTATTTGATCCAGAAAGGATCTAGAAGATGTTGGATAGGAATTGAATTTTTATTCCTGAAATTTTGATAATTACTCATTTTATGACAGTTGAAACTATTGGTTGTCATCAAGAAGTGGTTTTGAAAATGATATTAGTGGTTTCTAACCTGTTTGTAAGTTTTGTCAATTTAGTAGCTCTTGTGACACCACTTGGTGGCCTTGCAACCATTGGGCAATTGTGACTATAAAAAGGGATGGATTCGCCACAATGCACTATTGGAGCAATTGTGACTATAGAAAACGATGGTTTTACCACAGTGCAAGTGGGCACTAGGGTAAGTAAACAACATTGTCTTGTTTTGGAGCTCGAAATTCTGATAGGCAATTTCTAGTGCATAACAGGACTTCTTAGCATCATCATAATGATATCGAAAAGACAAAGAAAGCTTTCTAAGAGGTTGGAAATTTGTTTTATCCAATAGAAGGGGAAAGGCTTAGTTCCAATTTGTAGGAGACTTAACTAAGAGTAAGAACAGTTTCAAAGTTATTATCAACTCTTTGTATTGGTTTTTCCAAGTAATTTAACTCAAGTAGATGTGCTACTGGACCAGCTGGTTTTCCTACATTAATGGAGGTTGTCCAATGTAAAATTGAATGTTCTTAGTTTTTGTGTATCATTTTATTTCTAGTTTCCAATTAAATGCACCATCTATCAAGCTTCCAAGATCAAACTTCATACTGCCAAGCAGAATAATAGTTATGAATTATAGTTTGCAAACAAAGTGTTTGACAAAATTATGGGTCATTTTGGTACTAGAGTTGGTTACTAACCATAAGGATCTAAGTGGAAATTAAAGTGAATGATAGTGACAAGGTCTTCAAGAGATCAAAACTTAGCTAGAAGCACTCTAAAGATTGGAAGATAAAGGTGGAGTGGAGAAGTAAGAATAAGAGGACATAAATGCAAGAGTTTCAAACATTAGAGAGTCCACATGTAACATGTAATGAAATTTTGACATTAGATTACTCAAGAATAGTCATTCACAAATGTTTTAGTACAAGCTCTAGCCAATAAATTTGATATTAGAGATGATAGAGAATAGGTAAAGAATGACTAAGAGAATACTCAAGATGGTAGAGAAGCGAAGAAAGATGTAAAATCTAAAGCAACTCCTTTTAAAGTCGAAACCAAAGTAGAAATTGAGATACTTAAGTGCCAAGTTAGTGCTAAGATATTAAATATATTAATAAAGCAATTTGAAGTGTATTTTAGAGTTAATAATGTCAATGAAGTACAAAGGATTTCTTTTGCTTACTTTAAATGGATGCTCATGCTTTTTGTATGATGGGAGAGGTATCTTGCTTCTTATGAGAAGAAAAAGAAAGTAGTAGTAAATTATAGATATGAAGGTTTCTAAGGATTGCTAAGTTTTTTTTTTTTATCTAATTGTTCATGAGACCAACCAAAAGATTAAGTGGCTTTCCTATCGACAAGGTGGCGGACAAATTGTAAAATATTACACAATTGAATTTCAGAAACAAGCCATGTTGCTTGGCGTGGAATTAGAAGAGGAGGATATCCTCAACCAATATTTTGGTGGATTGCACTCTAATCTTAGAGAAAGTCATTACCAAGAAGCCAACAAAACTAGACAAGGCATGTGTTATGGAATATATAGAGAGGAAGAGAAGCAAAAAGGGTGAGGGAGAATATTCTAAACAAGGACAACAAAACAAAAATCAACAAAAAAAGGATAAAGGAAAATTGTAATAACCACCCCTAATTTTTTCTTGAAATTTTCAACAACTAAGAGTAATATGCAATGCAACTTCCTTTCCACCTTTCTGATCACCCAAATCTCAGAATGGGCAAGGTGAGAGCATACAGTGTTCAAGATTATACAATTAAACTAAGATGCAATAACTGAAAATAAATTCTCTAGGCGGCAAGCTAGCCAATACCACTTATTCAATGGAGTGCTTACAATACTGAAAGAAAGCACACAACCACTTGTTCAAAGGGTGCAATTACAAACATCCACTTATTCAGTGGACAAATAAAAGGGCACTTCCACTTATTTAGTGGGAAAGCTTAATATAAATTAACCACTTGTTCAGTGGGGTGAGTACATTCATCAATGAGAATTGATCAAACTCATTGGCAGTACTACCATCCAATGTTACAATATGAAATGCATAGAAGATGATAAATTTCGGTAGTATAACCATCCAAAGTATTACAAAGTTAGTTCATATGCATTGCAAAAGACCATATAAGAGGAATAACTGACAATATGAAGTATTAATATTAACATATTGTTGAAACACCCCAAATAGTGCCAATGATCATGAATCAACTAGCAATACTATGAAAATTACAATGAGATACCTTGTATGAATGAAGTGTAATGTTGGTCAAGATCTAACATGTTTTTACAGTTGTTTTACTACCAAATTAGACTAGAACTTATATTGGAAATGCTCAAGGAAAGTTGGAAGAAGTATCTCACACCCAATTGGGCAACACAAGAAGAAAATGTTAGATGCATAGGACAACTAAGAGGGGGGGTGAATCAGTTGTATACTTAAAACATTCAAACCCTCAATATCTTTTCAAACCCTTATCAATCATTAAACCATTATTATGCATTAGCAAAATGTAAACATATGAAACAACAATGCAAACAAATCCAAACATATAAGAACATTAGATTTACGTGGAAAACCCAAGGGAAAAACCATGGTGAGGATTAGCTCATATATATATGAATTGCAACACCAAATACAATTAGGCTCACTGCCCAGAAAAAGAAGAAAGCCTCACTGTCAAGAAGAAAGAAGATAGAAGAAAACTGTTACAAAGAGATTCACTATCTCAAGGCAACAGGAGAAATCCGCCACCAAAACTTTGTGTCATCCACAACCTTTAGCTCATTGCCTCCAACAACTTCAAGCACATTGAAAATGTAGACCCTTCTACTCACTGCTTTGGAGTCATAGGAATTAAGCTCGCACTCAAATCACCACACTTAATCAAATTCACATCTTTCACACACCTTTTACAAATCCACACACATCTCCAACAATTCACCTTGCTTATATACCATCCATGACCTAAACAAACTCAATTAGGCCAGCCTTAATAAAATGTATGCACCTAAAATGTGCAACACCAAAATAGGTCGACACCAAACACCTCTATGGTGGAAAGAAGTGAAGGACGACCACACCAAGGGTTAACTAGGACCCAAATATACATCACCACACTACTCAACACATCCACAATCCATAAGGTACCTCCACAAATAGTGCTAGCACGCCAGGTCAACCTAACTTGAACTAACACTACAAGCGACCACATACATGCTTCTCTAGGTCACACAGACCACATAATAACACTTCACAACATCCACACATCTTAGAATATTCCAACATCATTAAAATATTCTACAACTCTGCCACAACCACTTGAAACTAAGAACACCATCATTCTATGCAACCAGACACACTACCATAGAACACAACTTACTATCCAACCTTGTAGAACACCTCAACACTTGAAACCTCAAGGGAAGGAAGTTGTAGACAATATAAGCATGTTCCCAAATCTGAAAGAAAAGAAAACTCACTACGGAGAAATGTGGAGCAATCTCATTTCTCCCAGACCACCTTCTATACAGACAAACACACTATCAAACACAACTTTCACTGGCATGCAATCTTGAACTTGAAACTCTGGATATAGAACCTTTTGAACACCTTTGATCATCATATCCAAGCCACACAAGCATATCTTCAAGTATGAAGAAATGCGAAGCACAATACTGAACACACCTATGTTACATTGTACACTCTTTTATTCAAATTTTCTCAAAAGCACTTGGAAACCAAGTGAACTTACTGCAACTGCAACTTTTATCCATCAAGACATCAATGAAAACACTGATGACAACACTACAATACTTTCTTATCAAACCACAACACATCCATATTAGCACAAGCACTTGACAACACAAAACATCTCCATACAGTTGATATCAATGAGCAACACCAACAACTGTTGACATCTATGACAACACTAGCAACATGCTTGCAAAAATCTCCTCCTTTTTCATTGATGGAAACACCAACTCTCTGAAAAACCATCAGCAAAAAAGGAAACGAACAACAACTCTGCAACATGTAGATCTCCCCTTGATTGGTGCATCTCTTACTCTTCACACTCTCTTTTACTTCTGCTTCACCAACTTCTCCCCCTACTTGAGGATTTCTTCAATCTCTCATTCTCTTGTGAACACTCTCTCCCCCTATGTTTTTTAGACCATATTCTTTCCTGCAATACTCTTCTGCACTATGGTTTTTCAACCAAATCTCCCCCCCTTTGACATGAATGGAAAAGGGCCATAAAATCATCCAACTTTCTTTCCTACATACTTCACATTTTTTACTGTTCTTTCTTATTGAACTCTTTTGCTCTTCCCCTTTGAAAACACTCAAAGGGAAACACCTGCACCTTTCACACATCATCTGTATAGAACTTTTTCTTTAGACAACACTTACAACACCAACAAACAACTACTCTTTCTCCACCATACTCACTTTTTTGCACTCTCCCCCTTAGGGGCACACAATATGCTCCATCTGATTATACCAACCAAAAACATTACTACCTACTCCCCTTGAGAGGTAGCATTCAACATCAATCTAGGACCAAGAATGTATCTTGAAATGCTTCCTGGACACATGCACCAATGTATGCATCTAATTGAAAGGAGGGGCAATAACCCCTAACTTCTGTTGAAGATACTCAAAAGCATCTTTAGGAAGAGCCTTTTTAAAGATATTTGAAACTTGATCTTTTGTAGGCCCACGTACTCTAACTTCACCTCATTCTTTGCAAACTTCTCTCTTAAAAAGTGATATCGGATAGAGATATGTTTTGTTCTTGAATGCATTACTGGGTTCTTTGAGATATTGATAACATGTATTGTCAGATAAGATAGAAATAGGTTCATCATATGATAATATGATAGCCTTCAATGTTTGCTTCATCCATAACACCTGTGTGCATCATGATGTTGTTGCAATTTTAGCTTCTATAGTAGATAATGATACTGAATCTTGCTTCTTACTTAACCATGAAACCAATTTGCTTCCAAGAAAGAAAGCACCACCACTTGTAATTTTTCTATCATCTATACAACCTTCCCAATCTACATCTATCTATGCACTCAAGGAAAAATCAATATCCCTAGGATACCATAAACCAAATTCTAGAGTTCCTTTCAAATAGCTAAATATCCTCTTCACTACTACAACATGAGATTCTCTAAGATCTTTTTGAAATCTTGCCACAAGACAAACTACATGCATGATATCTGGTCTAGTAGCAGTTAGGTATAATAGTCCTCCAATAATTGATCTATACTTGCTCTGATTAGCCTTAGGAGATCCATCATTCTTGCTCAATTTACAACTAGTAACCATAGGAGTACATACTGGTGTATAATCCTCCATTCCAAACTTCTTCAACATTTCCTTGACATATTTTGATTGTGAAATGAAAATAATTTTTTTCTTATTGACTGATTTGTAATCCAAGGAAGAAATTCATCTCTCTACACATTGACATCTCAAACTCTTTCTACATTTCCTCTAAAACTTCTTGCACATACCTTCATTTCCTCCAAAGATAATGTCATCAACATACACTACCACAATCAAGATTTGTTCTCCTTCAAATTTGAAATATAGGTTACTATCTATAGTGCCTTTCCTAAATCCTTGTTGCAATAGGTACTTATATAACCTTGCATACCAAGCTCTAGGAGCTTGTTTGAGTCCATACAATGCTTTCTTCAATCTAAAGACCATATCAACATCATCTGATGATTGAAATCCTTCTGGTTGTTCAATGTATACCTCTTCTTCCAACTCACCATTCAAGAATGAAAACTTTACATCCATCTGATATATTTTGAAGTCTTTATGTATTGCAAAAGCCTTAAACATTCTAATGGATTCCACCCTTGCCATCAAAGAAAATTTCTCCTCAAAATCTATTCCTTCTACTTGTGAGTAGCCCTTACACATAAGTCTAGCCTTGTTTTTGAAAAAATTTCCATCCTCATTCAGTTTGTTCCTGAAAACCCACTTAGTTCACAACACATTCTTATTTGCAAGTCTTGGTACCAATTCCCAAGTCCGATTCTTCTGAATCTATTCTAGTTCCTCTTTCATAGCCTTGATCCAATTCTCATCTTTGTATGCCTTAGTCACTATTTTAGGTTCCACCTCTAAAAGTAAACAAAAATTTGTCTGTTCTTCTATCATAGCTATTTGTCTCCTTCTCAACACACCTTTTCTCTTATCTCCAATGATTTGATCTTCAAAAGGATTCTTCTACACATACTTAGGAGTCTTAGGGATCTTTTCCAAAGCTTCTTCCCCTTCAACTATCATTTCTTTTTCCTTCTCTTCATCCTTTTCTTCTTCACTACAAGGGGATTCATCAAATTCATATCCTTATATCAGTACTGAACTCTGTAGTGGTTCTTCATCCACCTTAACACTTTCACTTTCAACAATCTTCTTCAACCTTTTATTATAGCATTGGTAAGCTTTGCTTCTTGTAGAGTATCCAAGGAAGATTCCTTCATCAGATCTTGCATCAAACTTTCCTAAGTTTTCTTCATCTCTTCTGATATAGCATTTACTTCCAAAAACTTTGAAATACTTTACAGTAGGAGGTTTACCATACCATAACTCATAGGGAGTCTTTGAACTGTTCACTCTTTCTTGACCTCTGTTAAGAATGTAGACTGCAGTATGAATTTCTTCTCTCCAATAGACATTCGATAGATTTTCTCCCTTCATCATTGTCCTAGCTACTTTTTGAACTATTCTATTCTTCCTTTCCACAACTCCATTCTACTGAGGAGTTCTAGGAGTTGGCACATGTCTCTTTATTCCATGATCTTTACAAAAACTATTAAACTCATTGGAGGTGAACTTACCACCTTTGTTAGAACTTAAGCACTTTATTTTTATATCCATTTCATTCTCAATGATAGACTTAAATGATTTGAACTTATGTAGGGCTTCTGACTTTTCTTTAAAAAATGTTACCCAAGTCATTCTATAATAATCATCAATTAACAATATAAAATACCTATCACCATGTGAGCTTCTTATTCTGGTAGGTCCACATAGATCTGTATGCACCAACTCCAAAGGACCTATGGTAGAATATTCTTTAGTCTTGAACCTCTTCTTTTTTTGCTTTCCAAACTATCATTCCTTGCAAATTGCATTGATAGGTTTTGTAATCTTTGGCAGATCTTTTACAACATCAGTAGAACTGATCTTCACTAGGCTATCAAAATTGATGTGACCCATTCTTCTATGCCATGTCCAAATCTCATTGATTTGAGACATAAAGCATTTAACACCACTACCTTTGAGTTGGTAAAAATTACCTTCTAACTTTGTCCCTGCAACAACCAAAGTACCAAATCTTCCTTTTTTGATTTCACAACCATCATCCTGAAACACAAGATTATATCCTCTACTACACATCTGTCCTGGACTTAGAAGGTTATGCTGGAGACCCTTGACATAAAGAACATCATCTATTTTATGCTTGGCATCAAAACTTATTGAACCTTTTCCACAAATTTTAGTAGATGTATCATCACCAAACTTAACAAGACCACCATCACACTTCTGAAGTTTAACAAACTTACTCTTATCACCTGTCATATGATTTGAGCACCCACTATCAATTATCCAGTAATTCCTCTCTTCTTTTGCATGAAAAGCAGTCATCATAGTTCCTTCAATGTTGTGACCTATTACTAGAGCACTTTCCTTCACACATCTTTCAGGATTAGCAGAATTAGTTCCAACTTTTAGAGCCATGAACAAGCATTCATCACTATCCTCATTAGGATAGTCACATTTTTCATCATCAAACACACCATTGTCTCTTTCAACATAATAACTCTTTTTGACAAATTTTCCTTTATGATCCTTAGGTTTGTTATTTGAAACTTTGTTTGGACATTTAGAATCATAATGACCTATCTTTACACAATTGAAACACTTAAAGGGTAACTTACCTCCGTATTTTCCAGTGCCCTTTTTCAATCTCCTTACAAAATTTGCTTCCGCCTCATCAAGATCATCCACATCTGATTCATCATCCTTCTCTACTTGGTAGACTTTAAAGGAAAATTCTTTACTTGTAGTACCTTGACCAAAATTTCTCAATTCATAAGAAGTTAAAGCACCAAACATCTAATCTCTAGAATAATTATCCAAATTTTGAGCTTCCTCAATAACAAAAACTTTAGAACTAAAAGTTTTACGAAGAGTTCTTAATACTTTTTTCACAACTTCTCTTTCTTCCTGATTTCCACCAAGATCATTGATGGCATTTACAACTTCATCAACTCTGAGCATGTAGGTGGTAATATCTTCATCTTCAGACATTCTCAGGGTTTCAAATTTGGCTTTGTAGTCTTGCATCTTTTCTTGCTTGAATTTATCATCTCCTTCATAAATACTTTCTAACTTTGTTTAGACATATTTTGTAGATTTTAGACTTATCACCTTCCCAAGTTCAAAATTAGTGAGACCACATAGAATAACATTCCTTACTTTACTACTACTCTCATATTCCTTGATTTCATCATCACTTTTCAGACCAACAATAGGCATAGTGTATCCTTTTTCAATTGACTGCTAGCCACCAAATCTAAGAGAGACCAGAAAGAATTCCATCCTGGCTTTCCAGTAGGTATAATTCATTCTATCGAACATAGGAGCTTTGACAACCTTCTTGTGTGCCATCCAGATCTACCTCAAGCGATTAAGCTTTCTCCAAGGAACCACAACTCTAGTACCAATTGTTAGATGCACAAGACAACTAAGAGGGGGTGAATCAGTTGCATACTTAAAACATTCAAATCTTTATCAATCATTAAACACTTATTATACATTAGTAGAATGTGAACATATGAAACAACAATGCACAAAAATCCAAACACATTTAAGAACACCAAATTTACGTGGAAAACCCAAGAAGGGAAAAACCACGGTGAGGATTAGCTCACATATATATGAATTGCAACACTGAATACAATTAGGCTCATTGTCAAGGGCTCGTCGGGTTGCTCACTGCCAAGAAGAAAGAAGATAGAAAAAACTGTTACAAAGAGATTCAATATCTCAAGGTAATAGGAGAAATCCACCACTTAAGCTTTATTCCATCCACAACCTTTGGCTCATTTCCTCGAACAAATTCAAGCACACTGAAAATGTAGGCCCGTTTGCTCACTACTTCAAAGTCATAGGCATTAAGCTCACACTAAGATCACCACACTTAATAAAATTCACGTCTTTCACACACCTTCTACAGATCCACACACATCTCCAACAATTCGCCTTGCTTATATACCATCCACGACCTAAACAAACTCAATTAGGTCAACCTTAATGAAACATATGTATCTAAAACATGTAACACCAAAATAGGTCAGCACCAAACACCTTCACAGTGGAAAGAAGTGAAGGATGACCACACCAAGGGTTAACTAGGACCCAAATATACATCATCATGCTACTCAACACATCCACAATCCATGAGGTACCTCCGCAAATAGTGCTAGCATGCCAGATAAACCAAACCTAAACTAACACTACAAGTGAGCACATACACGCTTCTCTACGTCACACGCACCACACAACAACACTTCACAATAGCCACACATCTTAGAATATTCCATCATCATCAAAATATTCTGCAACTCTGCCACAACCACCTGAAACTGAGAACACCATCATTCTGTGCAACCAAAGACACTACCACATCACACAACTCACTATCCAACCTTGTAGAACACCTCAAAACCTTAAACCTCAAGGGAAGGAAGTTGCAAATAATATAAGCACGTTCCCAAATCTGCAAGACAGGAGACCTCATTGAGGATAAATGCAAAGAAATTTCATTTCTCCTAGACCACCTTCTATACAGACAGACAAATTGTCAAACACAACTTTCACTATCGTGTGATGCAAAACTTGAAACTCTGGATATATAACCTTTGAACACCTTTGATCATCATATCCAAATCACACAAGCATATCTTCAAGTATGAAGAAATGCAAAGCACAACATTGAACACACCTCTGTTACACTGCACACTCTTTTATTCAGATTTTATCAAAAACACTTGGAAACCAAGTGAACTTATTGCAACTGCAACTCTTATCCATCAAGATATCAATGATAACATTGATGAAAACACCACAATACCTTCTTATCAAACCAAAACACATCCATACTAGCACAAGCACTTAACACCAACCATCTCCATACTATTGATATCAATGACCAACACCAACAACTGTTGACATCAATGACAACACTAGAAGCATACTTGCAGCAAAAAACACACTCAAACTCCTTGATATATTCCATAAATTACTAGGGAAACTTCTATTTAAGACTGCATAATAGAAGCAAAGAGTTATAGGTTAAAAATGTAGTCTATTTGTAGATCCAGTGATTGTACTACCCTCTAAAATTGCATTAACATATTAAATATTAAATTTTCCAACTCAAATAGAGGTGACAGTGATAAAGGAGGTCTAGGAGCCACTAGAAACATAATAAAACAACATGCAACGACTTTTTCCCTAAGCCTCACACTTCATTCACAAGAGCATTGCAACAAGTGGTACAACCAAGTTGTGGTAAAATCAGACCCAAACAATAACTCCATGAAAGTGTATGGATTTTAGAAAAGGAAACTACACCACACTCATTGAAACTGATATAAGTGAAGGTATTGGAGTGTCTCACCCAAAATAAAGGGTACAACTTTCTATAGAAGAATGGTAGGAAAACAACAAACCCTTTAAATCCTCCTTCAAAAGCTTCAACAATATCTTCATAAACACCACCAAAATATTATAGATTCAAACACATCAAGATCTTTCATGGTTGTAATAAAAACTAGAACTTATCTTTGCAACTCTCTGGTGATTCTTGTATGAAATCACACTAAGCAACTAGGGGGTTTCATCCTCAAAACTATAATCCTCAAGAGGGTTTTCATCCTTAAGAAACATTGATAAGAACACAAGCTCTCCTCATATGCAAAAGCAAATACAATTTTCATGAAAAAACTCACAAATGAGCCCTCAACCTCATTTTATAACTTTTTTGAAGAGAAATAACCAATTTTGAAATATAATAATTTCTTTTTTCCCTCACAAATTACTTTTAAGAGAATTAATATTATTTTTCATGTGCAAAGTCCCCTAATCTTAGGCTTCCAACCTAAAACACATCTTAATACCTTTACAATGACCTATTACACTAAGTTTTCCTTTTAATATTTGAAACATTAGACAACTTAAGTGAATTAATTAAATTATAACTCAATATCTTATCCAAGTTGTGCAAAGTATCCAAATGACATAATTATGTAATTCTGATCATACCACAATGATACTAGAGTCATAAGACAATGAATTGAAGAACTAGATGACTTACTAAAAATAGTCTCCTCCAAGAAGTTTAGAGAGCTCCTAAAGTGTTGAAAAAAGTGTCAAAAGACTCACCAAGACCAATGGATCTCACTTCCAAGAACCAAAGTCATTGTTTAACCAACCCTAAGCACTCCAAAAAAAATGGAGTTATCCCCAACACACCAATTAGCCTTCAACATAACTTGGAAACTAGCTAATTGTTCACAAATCAATATAGCTTAAAATGAGGAAATTATAGTCCTACCTCCCTAAAATTTCTTACCCTCAAGCAATTGTAAGTCTTAAACAGTTGTTCAATCCCGAATAATCAGTGTGGCTCTAAGATACCAAATCAATCTAGGAGGTTTATCAAACTTTTTGTTTTATGTACTATGTTGCAACACACCTAAAATTAAAACTTTTATCTTTCTTTCTAAAAGAACAACAATATTTTACAAGAATCCAACAAACTCTCCAAAAAAATTCTTGGCTCTACCATGCTTCCATTGCACCACTCTGATATAAACTAAAAGATTTGTGAAAACAATCATTGTTTCCATTCCAAGAGTTTGTATGATGATAAAAAACATGTAAAAATTTATTGTCTTGAATAACCTTGAAAGATAACCCATTAGGATCCATAACACATTCATTTGTAAATTGGTCTTTGTTAATGATGTTAAAAGTTATCCCTTGTAAATAAGGATATAAATTAGCATAGGCTGAAAACAACTTATGACAACCACAAATATCTAAAATTTAAGATTTGCATTGGCTAGGGTATCCATTTTCTTTAGCTGAAACCATAAACTAACCTTTTCCAATGACTAAATGGTTTGAAAAAGCATGTTCTTGTATGTATTCAAGTTTGAAATCAATAACATATAATCCGGTTTCTCAAAATTAAGACCCTAGAAGAGGAACAACTGTTGCAAAACTAAAATATTTTAGGAAAGAATAAATTTAAACATTCCACCAACTGAAAATACCTCCCCAATAACCTCCAATTGAGCCATGCTCTAATTCTTTATTAAAATTTCACTCCAATCTACTTGTAAGTATGCAAATGAAACCATATATTGGGTGATTGGAAAGAAAACAACAACATTAATTCTGAGAATTTTATCCATAACCCTCCATGGAACATTTCTTTCATCATCCATAACCTCCACAAGAGATTTCCATAACACATGTAAGTACTCAAATGTAACTTCTTGGTGGCCAGATTGTATCAAAATGATAGCAATAAAGACACATTTATGACTTGTAGGTCTTTACATAGCTGTCTCTTTGTCACTACCAAACTATACCACCTTCAATTGATGGTCTCTTGCATGAAAATTGAATGTTTATAATCATATTTTTTCCTCAATCCGTTAATCATGAAGACTTTAAAGATAGCTAAAATATCAACACAAGGGAAACTCCTTCTACCTCAGTAATATCTTCATTAGGTGGTATTCTAGAAGGATTACCAACCAAAATATTATTGTGCTTGATTACATGATTTGTACATCATTAGGATTAAGTATTTGGTTTCCATTTAAAGCTTTATGTGAATCAAGAAATTGAAATGATGAAAATCCCTCTTCATCTACATAACCTTAACAATCTTTGGTGGTCTCTCTTAAGCCAATCATGTGGCACCACATCATGTTTGAACACCACACCTAGATCCCATATCTTGTTATTGTAATCACTTGTGTTACCAAAATCAAGAAGTGTCTCAACATCCATCATAAAAAGTGGATTACCAAAGGATGACTCTACATCCATCTCAAAAAGAGGATTATCAACAAATTGAAAATTATTACGATCTTCTTGCTCAAACCAATCTTCCTATCATCCTAACTTTGTTCTAACAAAATTAGGAAATTGTTCTAAATCAAAATCTTCTTGGATCCTATCAAGCTCATTAATGACTTGCTTGATTTCTTCAACCCTTACCTTTTTGTTCTCCTTGAGTTGTTTTGCAACATAACGTTGATTTTCTACTTCTAGAAGTGTCATTTGAACACTTGGTAATGAATTATTTGTTGATTTAAACTCAAAGGTGAGCTCATCAACTTTTTTAATTTTCCTTTTAATGCATCAAGGGTCTCTTTACAAACTTAAGGGCATGGTCCATGTTTAAAAGTAAGTGTAGATAATCTAACTTCATTGTTTCCAAAACATATTTAATTGTTTGCAATTCTACAAGAGTGGATCCTCCCTCAATGCCTTTATTATTGAACACATTGGATATTGATAGGGGGTGAATCAATATCCACAAAAAAATTAACCCCTCTAAAACTTAAGACTTTCAGCATAGTTCAAACTTTTTAACCAAATTAGAAACCCTCAACAATGAAAGATGTAACAAGTTCAACAACCCTCAACAATGAAAGATATAACAATTCCACTTCTAATCAGATTAGTAGAAAATAACACACATGCATAGGAGAACACCATATTTATGTGAAAAATCTAATGAGGGAAAACCACTGTGAGAGTTAACTCACAATATAAAGGCTCACTACCAAAAAGGACTTGCAAATTAAGGCACACTACCTTAGAGAAAGATACAAAAGGACTTGTGAAACTAAAGCTAACACAACTTCAAGAGAAATATACAAGGACCTGATGAGACTCACTATCTCAAAGCAAGATACACAAGTTTATAGAAGAATTATAATATTTTTCAACACAACACTCTATTGACTGAGGCATTCAAGCACATCTGATCTTTCTTTCAAAAAAATTCACACTTTTTCTACTGGATCTTCAATGTATTCCACACCCTCTTCTTCACACTTGTTCACATTATCATACTTCTTGCATTCCAAATGATCTTGCATTTATATCCACTGTAACACTTCAAAATTTCAATTAGGTAAGATGAGAGATAATACAAATAATAAATTCAATAAGTCGGCCATAATAACATAATGAGGTCCTATCTTGAAGATAGAGAGGACCAAAAAAAATCTTATTACATCTTCCAATGTGATCCAAAACAATTCACATGTTGGCGCACATCAACCTAATTCGGCAATAGGGAAACGTTTAGATGAATCGTGAAGCACATAACCAGTCGGCCCAAAAACATACTTCCAATATAATTAAATTAATGTGGTCCCCAACAAGATATGCCAAGACCTAAATCTATCATAACACATCTTCAAATGATGGCATAGACCTTCAATCACATAGTACAAGCAAAGGAACAAGCCTTGCTAGCCAGATATCCATAATTAACCTAGAAATCCAACTGCCAACTCAAGATACAACACAACACCAAAGAGGCCAAACAACAATGTGTGGATCACATGGGGATGTTTCATGAACATCCAAAAAAATTTCCAAATACTTCTTTCATATTTTCATGCCACTAACAACCACCACAAACCAAACAAGAACCAAATACTTTATCCAAGAAGCACAAAAAAACATTCAAGAGATATAACATTAACATATAAACAAGTGCGGACCACTTCAATACATGAAATTGGAACTGAGGAACTACACAGATATTGAGACCACATTCACCAAGCTGTAGGAGTAGAGACATCAATGTAGAGAAATATGGAGCATTTTTTGAACTAGTTAAGATACTTAGTAACATTTCCAACCTTCTGCAATTCACAAATCTCCTCGAAAACATTAGTGACCTAAAAAGATATGAGTGACATCCACAAAACACTAACTTTGAATCCCAAACCGCAAGATCATATCTTTAGTTCAACAAAGGAATGTGAAGCATTCTCCCAAACAAACTTCAATGCAACTTCCAAGAACAAAACCTTTCAAAAATTTACAGAGGTCAAAACTTTCTTTCATCAACACATGCTTCATCAAGAAAATCAAGAGAGAGAATGCGACATACTTTAGACCTTCAACAACATATCTTCACCATCAACAACACTTCTAATCCTCATCTTAATATGTCATTATGAAATCAACTCTGATGGCAAAAACTATACTCAATACTTCTTAGATAAGGCATGACATCCAACCATGAACTTGAACAACACCACCATACAACAATGATAGCCCAAATGACAACCAATGCCAAGAAACAATCACTACAACAATCTCACAAAGTACTTGTCATCAGGGAAATCAAATGCCAACAATGACAACCACAAACAAATCACCAAGTGTTTCCATCAATCAACAAAGCTCCTCAAGTGTTGACATCAATGACACCAACTGCCAATATTTATGTCTCCTCTTAGCTTGTGCCTTCCAAATGGGATCTTTAATAAATTTGTGTGTACCTTCAGATCTTTTCAAAACTTGGAGAACTTTCTCTTTTGTGACCAAAAATTGATTCTTCAATTCTTGTAATTCTCTAGGTCTTTGATCTAAATCAACAAAGTAACTTTGCTCATCACACAATAAGGGCTCATGTGTATCTTCTTCAATTTGTGAATAGGCTTCCCTTTCTTATGGATAATATTGGAGTTCATTCTCACTATATTTTGTTTGGAAATCAATATTGAACACTTCCTGCATGGGAAAATCCCACTCAACTTTTGAATTGTCATCACTAGAGTAATGTATGTGCTCCTCACTAATTGTTCATGGATTTTACAGCTAGCTCAACTTCATCATTAATAGCACCAAAAATTACAATATATTTATTTTGAGACTTCACACCATATGCCTCTTGAGATGTGACAGTTTCTATCATACAAAAGAGTTTTAAATGATCATCCTACCTATATTTAGACTTTGCTTCAAAATTTTCTACTATGAATTTCTCATCCTCTTCCTCATTCTTGATTATCAAATATGGTTTCAAATTTTCTTCACATTGGCTAACAACCATTTTAGCTTTAAACACATGTGCAACTAATAAAGAATTTTGTTCATCCTTCCTCACATTATACAATAAAATTGATAAGAGTAGATGGGGTATGCTATCACTCTCATTTGTTAGAGTAATCATGCATTAGCTAATAATTAATTAATCTTTAATTGATTATTAGTCTAATTTATTATAATGCACTTAAGCTAAACTTAGGAGTTCTTTATTCAGTTAACTAAGTGATTTTCTATGTTAATTGAAATGAGATTTTATTAGATCATTCAATCTCATCGCATGTGATGTTAACACTTATCCTAATTTAATCCCTTTACCATTTAGGGTTGCTCCTATATATCACTCAACCCTCATTGTGTTATCTCACTTCTTCTCTTGAACTCTCAACCTTTGAGGAATCTTGTTTTCCTTGAAGTCTCTTGAGGCTCTTCTATAGCTTTTTCTTGTCAAGGAATATTGCACATATTGTTTGCAAATCTCTTGCATGGAAGGTGTCTTTGTTTGTTGTTTGATCCTATGGCTCGTGTTTTTCAAAACTCTAAAATGGTATCAGAGTGTGGATTTAGCAAACCCCTTCTTGATTTATGATATTTTTTTCTTCAACAAGGGTTACAAGCTTCAAATCTGAAATCCTCTTTACTTTTTTTTGCAAATTTTGGAGGTGGAAAATTTTTAGGTGCATTTTGGTATGAAAATTACCTCACCATTAGATTCAAAGCTATTGAGAAAGTCAAATTTGGACTCCTGAGGTCAGATCTATGAGGGTTTGAAGTGATTACTTTTTTTTCGGATCCAAAGGGTAGTTGCGATTTTGGTGCATTTTATCACAAAAAGAATCTCATAGTTGCATTCAAGAGGCCAATTCCACAAATTTTGATATATAACTCAACCTATTTCGGTGTCGGGAGCTTCTAAGACAAATTTGTTTTTCCAGAGAGGACGTATGGCCTCCCCATCACACAGATCAAGGTGAAAATATATATTTTTTAAATTATTTTTAATTTTTTTCTTGTGCTTGAAAAAATCAAGTTAAAAAATATATATTTAAAACCCTTTTGTAAGGGCACACATTTTTTTTCATTTTTTTAAAAAGTATTAAAAAAGATTAATTTGTAAGTCCCGAGGGTACTTGCCACCCTTGTGGCGGTGGTAGTACCGCCTCCCTATGGTGGTGGTACCGCAGGGGTACTGCCCCTACCACATTGGCAAGTGGCGGCCCCCTCAAGCCCCACCAAGGGTGGTGCGGGTGGGCCCTGCCTATTGCCTACCTTTTTAAAAATAAAATAAAAATAAAATTTAAAATATTTTTTCTTATAAAAAAATACGATTTTTTATATATTTTTTATTAAAAAATAATAGCAATTTAAAAATATATTTTTTCTTATATAAAAAAGTTTTTTAATATATTTTTTTTGCAAAATAAATGCACTGTATTGGATATTTTTTTCTCAACACTCTAAATTTTATAGACCTCCACATTTGGAGGTGTTTTTGAAAAATTTGGCAAAGGAGTCTTTTTTTTTTCCCTACTTAGCCCCTCTGTTGGGCTTCTCAATTTTGCACCAAATATTCCAGAGGCCATATCTTAGCCCTTCGGTGGTCTTCTAGTGCATTTTTTTGAAATAGGGTAGAATTTTGTGCTCTTTGCAATGGTGTAGGTGGTTTCCTTTGTTTTCTTAGTGCTATTGATGTTTAGTTCTCATTTTGAAGACTTTGATGAGCCATATTTTCTACATCCGGACTCCTTTTTGAGTGTCATTTTTTTGAAAGTGCATGTTTTTCGTGTACTTCAACATGGTTCTATTAGTTTCCTCTTTTTCTATTAGAAAATTATATTTTCAACATGTAGTCCTTTTTTGGACATTATAGGCTTCTACTGTATGCACATGATTTTCTATAGATGCACTGAGATAAAGTGCCATTTTGGTGTATATTTTTTAGGGATTTTGCACATCCTGTTGTGCCTTTTGTATTTAGACTATGATATAAAGTGTCATGGAGGGTTGATGCTTGCCTTTGGTTTTCCATCACACCTTTTTCAAGTAAGTTTCCCTTCCATGAAAACAGTGAATCATAGTGATTCTTGCCTCATGTGTGTGTGCCTTGGTTTGCACACCCTTTTATTTGCAATTTTTTTCTCCTACATGCACTTCTTGGTTTCACACAGTTTTAGTGTACCTGTCTAGGCTCTCCCTTTTCAACATTAGGGGGGTTTTCTACTGTTGGTGCTAATGCTTCTTTGGTTTCATGGTTTGAGTGATCTACATATCTAGTTCTTGTTCCAATGTACTTTTAGATGCAACATGCATCAACGGTTGGTTACATGCATTTCAGTGAGATGGATCATTTACCATATGGGCACTCATGCATTCCTGTTTCTAGAGGTCCTTCATTTCAACACTATATCAATCATCATTCGACAACAATCTACTGTTGAGAAAATGTGTCTTAAACTCACTGGAATAACCCTACTTCTATCATCAATAAGCTTAGAATGACATAAGTGTTACTCTCATGCTTGTACCACTATATTGCTAGGTTTTTGTAACTGAGGTGCGGTAATGCAGTATACCGCCATACCACGGGAGCCTCATAATAGTCTAGTGGTAGTGCGGTGTATATCGCCATACTACAGAACCCCTCTAACTGAGGTGCAGTAGTGCGGTGTATACTGCCATACCGTGAGAGTCTTTTGGATGGCTAGTGGTGGCGCGATATACCGCCATACCGTGGGAGCCTTCTAACTACGTAGTGGTAGTGCAGTGAGTGGACCATGGGTGAATGAGTGCGGACTTGGTTGATTGCTGAGGTGTACACCGAACAGTGGAGGTCGATGCTGACTTGGAGTTTGGGAGTTAAATATTTAAGTCTTTTCTAGGAGAATTGTTGCGAATATTGTAGATTCCCATCTTGATTCTCCAGAATTGCACAAGTGGTGTACACGTGTCTTGGTGGAGACCATAAGGAATGGCCGAAATTCTGGTGCAATAGTCAAATGTGATGAACAAGTGATGTGTCGACACGTGGCATGATTTCATTTGTTGATTTTACATCGCTGTTGTAAATCAACAATCTTTGGCCGAAAGCTTTATTTCCTATTAGCGATATGTTTGCATTTACTGCATGATCTGACTCGACGGTTGATAGAGTGCGAATATAATTATATTCTCTGTAACCGAAATTTAATGTTGGGCTACTCGATGCGTGCTGCTAACGATATTTGCGGCCTGCAATGGAGGAAGCTTGTTGGCGAAGGAACTAAAAATTAAATGAAACCCTAATGGTTGTTAGCTAGTAGTTAGAATTCATTGTATGTTGTATGAGCATTGTAACAACGAGTGAGACAAACTGTATGTGAGTTTGGAGGTTGACCAAGGTGATGTTGTTGTGAGTTAACATCTGAGAGTGAAGTCTGTAACTCTATATGTAATTTATTTATTGTAATACAAAGTGACTTTACTTGGTGTGGTGAGTTTTTCTCCCGTAAGGGTTTTCCTACATATATCTGGTGTTATCTTTGTGTGTGATATTTTCTGTCTATCCTGTTGTTCTATGAATGTGCATCTCAAATGTGTGTAGCTTGTTAAATTATGGTTTTTTGTACTTCTCTCCTAAGAATTTTTCATTAGGAAGGCATTTCCACACCTTTCGCTTTCCTTACATCTGCAACTTCTTCATGCTTCAATGATGTTCTACATGTTCCTCTCTTTTTTGGGACATTATTTTAGTTTGAGGCTTCTTAGTCCTTCACCTTTATTTGGAGGATTTTTACTCCTTCATTTTCCTTTCTCTCTTTTGGAGAGGAGTTTTCTCCCATTGTGGTTTTCTCTTTTTCTCCAATTGCGAGAGATCTTTTGTTTGTACATGGGTACCTCACCAGGCCTTGTTTGTTGAGATCCATCATGCATTCTCTTTTTAGGGTTTTTAGCTACTCCTTAAGTTCATCTTAAGGGGGGGTGTTAGAGTAATCATGCATTAGCTAATAATTAATTAATCTTTAATTGATTACTAGTCTAATTTATTCTCATGCACTTAAGCTAAACTTAAGAGTTCTTTATTTAGTTAACTAAGTGCTTTTCTATGTTAATTGAAGTGAGATTTTATTAGATCATTTTGTCTCATCGCATGTGATGTTGACACTTATCCTAATATAATCCCTTTACCATTTAGGTTTTCTCCTATATAACACTCAACCCTCATTGTATTATCTCACTTCTCCTCTTGAACTCTCAACCTTTGAGGACACTTGTTTTCCTCAAAGTCTCTTGAGGTTCTTTTGTAGATTTTTCTTGTTGAGGAATAATGAACATATTGTCTGTAGATTTCTTGTGTGGATGGGGTATGCTATCACTCTCATTGATCATCAAAGACATAATTTTTTGCATGGATGTTATAATATTATCAGGATGAATATTTTTTACAACAAAAAAGGAATAGTTGAACATTTGGAGTACTAGTTCATCATATTCAAGATCAACCATCATGCCATAATATCTAATTTTACCAACAATTTCTAGAATTCTCACTTTCTTGGAAAAAGAAGGATGTCTAGTATCATCCAAACCATGGAAACTCTCTACAACTAGCTAAAATACTTCCTTCATTATTTCATCATTGTATAGGACTTTAGGAGCAATAATTCTTGTAATTTCACTAATATAAGAAGTGATTTCAACTCTTATTTCTTCATCTGGGTGTCTCATAATCTCAAGCTTAACCAAAAAATTCACAACTGAAGCTACAACAATTTTAATCTCCATAGAATCAAGCTTATCTATCATCAATAAAAACTTCTCGACTATATCTAGAATGCATAGTAATTCATCCTTTGATAGAAGCAAGTGTTCAAGTCTCTTTCCTACATTAAAATGCTTCTCTCGCAATTCTAAATGTATGCTCCACAAGGAAGTGAATACCAAATTTATGAATTTTCTTATCACAATTGGATGGAGCGATGAACTTAGCACAATAAATTGCTAAACTAATGTCATGCAATTGAAAAAAATACAAGGGTTAGCTTCCCAATAGGCTAGCAAGATCACCATATTTGCTACCACTATAATAAACATCCCTATTTTAAAAAAAAATTCAACAAATGAGAGTACTATGCAATACAACTTCCTTTTCAATTTTTGATCACACAAATCCCAGAATGGGTAAGGTGAGAGCATACAGTGTTTAAGATCATACAATTAAATTAAGATGCAACAACTGAAAGGAAATGCACTAGGCAACAAGCCAACCAATACCACTTATTCAATAGAGTACTTACAATATTGAAAGAAAAAACACAACCACTTGTTCATTGGGGTAAGTACATTAATCAATATAAACACCCCAAAATTAGTGAAAATGATCATGAATCATCCAACCTTACTATGAAAATTATAGTGAGATACCTTGTATGATTGAAGTGTAATGTTGGTCAAGATTTGATAACATCTTTTTACTATTATTTTATTTCCAAATCAAACTAAAACTTATATTGGAAATACTCAAGGAAAGTTGGAAGAAGTATCTATCACACCTAAACTGAAAACACAAGAAAAAAAAACATTCAAACTCCTTGATACATTTTAGAAACTACTGGGGAACATATAACTATTTTAGATTGAATAATAGAAACAAAGAGTTGCAAGTTTGAAAATATAGTCTATTTTTAGCTCTAATGATTGTACTTCCCTCTAAAACCCCAATTAACATATTAAATACTACAATTTCCAACTCAAATAGAGGTGACAATGATAGAGGAGGTCTAGGTGCCACTGGAAATAGAACCAGATAGTGGCAACATGCAACACATATTTCCCTAACTCACACACCTCATTCACAAAGACATTGCAATAGGTGGTATGAACCAACTATGGTAAAATTAAACCCAAACAACAATAAATCCTTCATAAAAGTGTGCAACCTGTAGAAAAGGCAACTACCACACTTGCCAAAACTGATTTAAGTGAAGATACTAGAGCGCCTCACCCAAAGAAAAAGGGTACATCCTACTATAGAAGAATGGTACGACCAACAAAAAACCCTCCAAATCCTCCTTCAAAAAATTAAATAAACCCTTTCACAAACAATACCGAAATATTAGAAATTCAAACACATCAAAATCTTCCATGATTGCAATAGAAATTGGAAATTATCTTTGTGACTCTTTAGTGATTCCTTTATGAAATTAAGCTAACTAGCTAGAGGGGGTTTTATCCCCAAAACCAATAGCCTCAATGGGATTTTTTTCCTCAAGAAACTTTGAGAAGAGAACATGTTCTCTCCATATGCAAAAGAAAATATTTTCATGACTAAAATCACAAATGAGCCCTCAACCTCCTTTTATAACTTTTCTAGAGGGAAATAACCAGTTTAAAAATATAATAAACCTTTTTTTCCCTCACGAAGACCTTTTAATATAATTAATATTATCTTTCATGTGCAAAGTCCCCCAAAACCTAGGCATCCAACTTAAAACACATCTTGATACATTTTCAATGAGCTATTACACTAAGTTGTCCTTTGAGTATTCCTAACATTAGACAACTTAAGTGAATTAATTAAATTATAACTCAATAGCTTACCCAAGTTGTGGAAAGTATATGAATAACATAATTATGCATTTTTTATCAAACCATAATGATATTGGAGTCATATGACAATGAGCCAAAACAACTAGGTGACTTACTAAAATAGTCTACTCCAATAAGTTTGGAGAGCTCCCATAAGATCATAAGTCAATTTTAAAAGTGTCACAAGACTCACCAAGTCCAATTGAGCCCATTTATAAGAACCAAATTCACTATTTAACCATCCTTGAGCAATCCAAGAATTTTGGAGTTCTCCCTAGCACACCAATTAGCCTTCAACAAAACTTAGAAATTGGTTCATTTCACACAAATCAATAAATCTAAAAAAGGGGACATTACAAAAAAACTTGAAAAATAAAAAGGGAAAATACCAATGGTGTTGTATGTGAATGTACTTGAACCCCAAAATCATTGGTACCATCATAACATTAATTATCATAGTGAAAACAAATGTTGGAGGTTGCATCTTAAGTTGCACCCAAAAATCAAATCTAGAAAGGACTCCAATTTTTTTATGGCTACCATCTAAGAAGACATGGAGATTGAGGACAACTTGGTTATAGATGAGAGTCAGGATGCATAGCCAGAAGGATTGTTGTGATAGAAAAGGAACTAGAAACAATGAACCAACTTTTTACTCAAACTCCAAGTGAAGAAAACAAGGGTAAGTGCACTTGTAGATCTAAGTTCCCTATGTAATTTTATTTCAATTGATATAGTTAAGAAGCTTGGTTTGAATATAGATGATCATCCTCAACTATACCAATTAAGTTGGGTAAAGAAGGGCGTTGAAATACAAGTTAGGAAAGGTTATAAGTTTAACTTACTATTGATGTTCACAATATAAATAAATTATATGTTTATATGGTTTCACTTGAAGCATTTGATATTTTTCTTGGAATTCGATATTAATATGTTAGGGATGCAATATTCATGAAATGACTAGTAAGTATCAATGAATCAAGGATGGAATCAAATAAATAATGTTGACAAGAAAATCAGATTGTGGGATTGATTATGATCATGTTAAAATGTTAAAGTATTGGTCTTAATGCAAGTCAAACAAGAGATACTATTATATACTTAGTATATTACTAAAAATTGAAGTGGGTACTATATTTCATGTGTAGGTATGAAAAGCATAACTTAGATCTAAGCACATTATATTTGAAACCCCCATATAAATTATGTTGTGACTAAATACATAATTACATTATATGTTCAAACTTCTCATTACATGCTCATATGTTATTTCATACCCCTTAGATCGCTTGCTTGTCTCATCCTTCATACGTCATTATATTACATCATTTATCTCTTTATATTCATTCTTATTCATATTTTCTTATTATCTTTCTTATCTTCTTTCTCTTTTCATGCATGCTCTTATGCCACATTATTCTCCTCATATAGCCTTATAATTTCTCTTGATGCTATAATTTAATAATAATTTTCAAGGAAACTCTTCTCACTCTTCTTCCCACATTTTTCCTTCATTTATTATATTATTATTTTATATTAGTCATTCCTTCATGTAATGGGTGATTACTGATATTTAATCACTCCATAACTCTTTGATGTATTTATTGAAACCTTTATAGCACATAGAAATGTATAACCTAGTGAATATTCCTACCAACATTGCACCTAGACTTGAAACTATGTCTTGTCCTCAAGACAACATTGTGTAATCTCTTACAATCTCTATGCTCATCAAGATTCTCAATTAGTATGGTCTTTTCCTTTATGTACTTGCATCATCCTTTATTTTAATTTTAATTATTCTTTAGGATATTCATCATATTATCCAATATAATCTCTTATTTTCCTTGAGTGATATCACCATGATTCTTTCTCTACTACTGTTGGATATCCTCACATTTTTCCTTATAATCAACTTCATGGCCCTTCTATCAAGTTCTCCATATATCCATGCCTTTATATCCTCCTTTGATTCTAGCCCAATCTCGTCACCATCCAATGCATTATCCCCTTCTACATTAGGTTCTTAATGATTTCAGTTTAGGACTATGCTAAATAGCATATATACCCTTTACTGTACTATAATTATTGTCATCCTCTTCCACTATCGTTGTTGAAATGCATGTTTTAAGAGTAAAATGTATAATTACCCTTAAATTTAATTAACTCATCCATTGAATTGAATACCCCATTGGAGCCTACAACCCATTCCAAGTTTAACAGCATTGGGTATGAATGATTTAAGAGGATTCACCAAATAAGAGACCTATAGTAAAACCGAGGACGTCCTCATGTCTTTAAAAAATATAGGGATACTTCTTGGGTTTTTAACACACAAAAGAACCTTCTATATGTTATAGACAACACAAATATTCATAACCACTCTTTAACAAGTGCTACACATGCTCTTGTAGCAATTCGACACACTTTGTAGACAAAAAATTATGTGGAAAGCATTCCTAAACCAAATCTTTAATGGTTTTAAGCATACCTTAAATATGGTCCAACACACCTTCTAGAGAAGCCAAAACATCTAATTAATCACTAAACTTACCACATCATCCAATATGTGATTATTTAGTATTTAGATAGAACACCCAATATGATAACCAAGTTGGCACCTACAAGTCTCATGATATGCCAAGTCATTTGGCACATCATCAAAGATGCACTAGTAATCGATTATATCTCATACCTGTTAAGGAACAAGAAGGAAATCAAGGAATTTTTTTTACTTCTCAAGGAGATAATTCAACTTCCCAACAACTTTTGATCTTCATGGCGTGATTCTTTGTAAAGTATATATTCAAAAGTTTGTAAGTTAGTTTAGACAATCATATAATAGTGAATAGGTGGAAGATAAACAATCATACAAGTTTATCAAAGGTATGCCATGCATACAGAAAATAGTTGAATAAAACAAATTCTATATTTATTTTTATCTTGTTTGCATTATTCTATTAATTGCTTCTACATACACTATAACTTATCTAGATTCTCTCATCTAGAAATTTCTCCATTGAGATATCAACCCCTGGGCCCCATATTAGTAGTATTAGATTTTTTTTACCTATATCTTGTAATTCCTTTAATATGTGGTTAGAGTATTTGAAACTCAACATTAAACCCTACAATATATTAGACTACTTGTCAACATGTGCCAAGATGGCTAAACAAATGCAAGAGGAAATACATGCATTTGT
The DNA here is from genome assembly GCA_007258455.2 of Sequoia sempervirens. NCBI lineage: Eukaryota > Viridiplantae > Streptophyta > Pinopsida > Cupressales > Cupressaceae > Sequoia > Sequoia sempervirens. The sequence continues at coordinate 185,821 of VDFB02387975.1, read as the reverse complement.
CAAGAGTGTGATTGAAGAAGCACTCATGGATCAATAATTTTTTTTTCATTTAACCAATTTACAAAGGTCCTTGAGCATTTGAATTCATTGACTCATCATCAATTAGAGCCTTTTTTGGTTGATTTTCCCCCAAAATTTAGGTAAACTTGGACATGGTAGTATTTACTGGTAATATTGATGTAAAATTTATAAATAATTGGATTGACCAAATTGAATCTTACTTTTCCATGAATGATTTCATTGATGAGGAAAAGATAAAAAATTCTCTTTTGGAGGTTTCCTCACTTTTTAAGAAGTGATGGAAAGCCCACATACTATAGGAAGAGGTAAATCAACCTAGGGGAAATTCATAGAAGCCATCAAGAATTAGTTTTATTCTAAAAATATGTATGGTGACCACTACATGTAATGGTCATAGTTGTGGTGAGGGCATAACCAATATATCCAATATTATACTAAAACCTTCCACAATATTTACTAGATTGGGGTCATCCAAGTTAGAGAAGCATAAAGTCCTCAAATAATTTAGAGGCCTTCATCTATCAATCTAATCCAAATTAAAGTTGATCAAGATAAAAATGATGGGGAAACATTACAATTATGCAATAGTAATTGAGGAGGATTTCAAGTAGAGGGGAAAGTGAGAATTAGCCACTACACCCAAAAAGAAACCACCTTTAAACAAGAGAAAAAATATTTAAGATTAATAAGTGGTGTGACAATCACAAAAGTTATAATCATTTCAATGAGGGCTAAAAACATAAAAGAAAGTGCTTATTATGGTAAAAGTTAGATATGATGATTTCAATCCCTCATATAGGATTATTGATGTAGAACCCAAGATTTGAGCCAAAACCACACAAGAAACAACTCTTTTACCTAAGGAATTTGAAGAAAACTTCCTATTCCAATCATAATATCATCCAAAACATGATTTTATAGTCTTCAAATAGGATAGCTATTGTGGTGACCGAATTGGCACCTTTGAGGCTTGTAGTATGCTATCATCTACCCCATCATTAGGGACATGCAAATAATTGGTTGCATCCCATAACCACCAAAAACAAGAATCTAATCAAGGATTTTTTTCCACTTATCAAGGAGATAATTTAACTTCCTAGTGATGGTTGATCTCCACAACATGCTTCTTTGTGAACTATATATACATAACTCTAAGATAATTTAGAAAATTATGTAATACTCTTGTAATAGCAAATAGGAAAAATATAAACAACCATACATATTTCTCAAGGGTATGCCATGCATAGAGAAAATGGTTGAATGAAACACATTCTCTATTTATTTTTATATCTGTCTTTATTATGTTTGTATAATTCTATTAATTTTGTTTATGCATATTCTATAACTTATTTAGATTCTCATATAGAAAGTTGTCCACTTATATTTTAACCTTTAGGCCCCAGATTAATGAGGATAAATTATATTCATTTGCATATATTACCTCAAAATATACTTTCTTCTTAATGCTCGTGAAACAAACTTCCACATATTTAATGTCTTTAATGGATTGCACAAATTTCCATCTATAATGCAATACCATAGGTTGTCTCCTAGAGTGATGGTTTTTCTACAATTTCCCATGTCCTCTTGGGTATAATTTTTATGTCTAATCCATCCAACAATTTATCTCTTACCATTATCATACTTACTTTCACATCCAATAAAAAATCCTTCATTGTTTTAGGCCTTGCATATGTTTATTTTTATTTTTTCTTCTTCCTATCTTCTCCATATGCTTTACATTTTTCCTATTCATTCCAATATTTATAGAATTGATTTTTTTCTACCAAACCTCATTTTTTAATGAGACTTAAAATTTTCTTGATACCTTCCATTTCAATCTCCTTAATTCATGCTATTATTTATTGGTCTCTTCTCCATTCCTTTTCCAAATGTTGGCTTCGCATTCCTTCCTCATCTACCACTATTCTCTTATTATATGGATGACTAGAATAAAATTTTACACTTGGCTCCTTATTTTTAGGCACACGTGTAAATTTTTGGCACCTTTAGTTGTATTTGGGCCTAAGAACTCATGTTTTTGTGTCCCTAATCTCATTGCAATAATATTGAGAAATTCTTGGGCAACTAAAACAATCATGTAATTTTTCATTGTAAAACTCATCTTGGTTGTGTGTCTACCTTACAATTTTTGACAAAGTATCTAGGCTTCCCACACTTGTAGCATGTGATTTCCCCCTTATTTTTGATATCCCCTACCTTTTAATATTCTCTCCTACTTCTATTTCTACTATAGTATCATCCCCAATATTTGTGTTGTTGATTATTCTAATAGATTTGTTGGTAGTTTCCATATTGATAATTAGTATTATCTTGTAGTGACACTCCAACTATTGGTGAAGTATATGGAAAGTATGAAAGTGGTTGAGGTATTTCTTGATTTTTATTTAGTGTTGGATAAGTACTAGGTACAACTGGTACTTGTTGCATTGCCACCACTTGTATTCTTTGTATTCTCAAATCTATCATTACTTTGTCACATTTTGTATGATATTGATTCAATGAACCAAATTTCCTACAAACATTTTTCCATTTGGTGGTGCTACCTCAATTATGGAACAATCATTTATGTTGTCATGGTCCCATTACCATAAATTCCATGCTACAATATTTTTTATGGTTCTACACTTGTATTTTTTCTCATTCTAGCAATTCCTTGAGGTCCCTTATTATATGAAATTTCATTTATTGTATGTCTCTCCATACAACAACTTGTGTGACAAATATTTGATTTTGTATTGTGGCATTGGGTTGAGTTTCCTCTTTCATCCCCTTTGACTAGTTTCTCTTTTTAATCCTCAATTGTGCCAACTCTTGTTATAGTTTTTCATTTTTTTTTTGATCCTCTATCCTTCTACCATCTCGAATATTTGGTTTGTATTTGAAATATTGATTCAAATGATTTTTCAAAGGCATTGAATAGCTTGTCATCTACAAATCATCTCAAATAGGGTATTAACACATATATGAACCACTCAATCTTATTCTTTTATATGAGAAGTTCTTCTAATTTACTTGATATATTCTTGAACCATTGATAATATTCACTTACATCTTCTATCTCCTAGATTAGTTCCCTCATTTTACTTACACTCGAACTAGCATTTTTTGAAAATCACTCTTGAAACTCTATTTTTAAATCATTCCAATCCAAGTTGTGAATAAGATTTATCTTCATGTACCACTATAAGGTATCATCTCACAATGTGCCCACAAAGTTAAACAAATTCACTTGGGGATTTGTAATCCCTGTACTTCTCTAATGCAACTAAAATATATAAAAAAATGTTCCTTTGCATCCCTTGTGTCATTCTCGAACATGGGAAGTTTTTCCCTTTTCTAAATAGGTGATTTTGTGTTACTCTTATTTTTTGTTTCCACAAATTTTGTTAGATCATTGTGTTTATGTAGATATAGGTTTCTTCCTACTCTTCTCCCACCATAATTATTTATTTCTCTAATTCTATGTCAAAATAATTACATCTAAACACTCATTTTAAACTTTCTATAATATCTTTTATTTTCCTCCTTCCTCGCTCTCTCCTCTTTTACATTTCCTTTTCTATTTTTTTTATTTAAGTGCCCAATTGTGTATTTCAAATTACACAAGGGATGGTGTTTGGTCAAGGGGGTCCATCTCCTCATGAACCTTTTTATTTTTTGGTATCCATCTCTTGTGGATTCATATCTTATGTCTCCTTCTCACTTTAGCTTACCCCAACCATCATACTCTATTTGTCTTTGTACTCATGTCTCTTTAAGATCACCCCCTTTTGTATGCCATCCCCTTGGCTCCTATACCCAAAGGAACTAGGTACATTATGATGTTATTCCTTCTTAAATGAATAATAATTTACCGATAGTGTAACTTTAGATATGAATCTCCCTCTATCACCTTCAAAAAATCCATTTTCTCTATGTCTTGAAACTAACCTAGACTTGGATTGAATTTTTTATTATGAATGAGTTTGGTGTTGTCTCAAACCAATAGTCAATGGTGTATCCCCATGAGCAATATTGTTCTCTAATTTTTTTCCACTCTTGAGATCATTCTTCTTCTTGAAAAACTTCTTCGATGTAATTTACACCCAAAGAAGATGAGAAAAGGTGCACCAAAATTATCCATCTTGAGGTATAATTTTTTTCTTCTTATTTTGGAGTATGCAATGCTAGAAATCTTAGCCTCCCCTAAAAATAAATTAGTCATCCTTTCTTCCCACCACTCTTATATATGCATTAGTACGAGCTTCCACGATCTAGACATTTCCTTCCCTTAGAAATTAATTTTCTAAAACTTGAGTGATGTCACCAAATGTTGAGAGTAAAATAAAGTCATAGAACTAAGTATGATCATGTGATTTTCAAGTGTTGGTATTAAAGGTATTCAAAGAGGATGAGTATTATTATGTACTTCATAGATTAGCAAAAAATTAATTGGGTGTTGTATTTCACATTCATACACATACCAAGCATAACTCATATCTAAACAAGTTATATCTAAATCTATTATATATTATATTATAACTAAATAAATTATTACATATATGTTCAGACTTCCCATCACACACTCATATTTTGTTTCATAATTCTTAGTATCGCCCACTCATATCATCCTTCATAGATAATAACATTCCATCAATATGTCTATTTATATTCATGCTTACTTCATCTCTTCTTATTCACTTTCCTATCTATTTATTTCTTTCATGATGTGCTCTTATGTCACATTATTCTAATTTTTATATGGCCTTATAATATCTCTTTATGGTAACTCTTGTCTCAATGGGTGACTAGTGAAATTTAATCACTTCATAACTTATATTTGGTTTTAGAATATATTACAATGTGATGTGTGCTACTACACAATCCCATGTGTTACATTTATTGAAGTGCTAATGCTCTTTGAGGTGCTATTGAGATATTTTTGGTACATGGATATTTTGAGGTACCAACAATCATAATGTACAATGAAGCAAAAGAAAAATGCATGGTAAGTTCCAATGAATCCCTTAAGTTAATACAAGAGAGCACACAATTTTGTTTGTTGTTATTGAATTATAAACATGTGGATATTTTATGAGCAAAACTAACAAGAAAAAAAAATAGTTTGGATGAGTTTTTGACATCATTTCAAGATTTTTTTCACGAGCCTAAGGGTGTGCCCCCTAAAAGAAAGGTAGAGAATAAGATTCCTGTTCTTCCCATATCTCGTCTACCCAACATTTGATTATACAAATAATCATTAACAAAGAGCAATAGAGTAAAAATACAACATCAATATTTATTGGAACAAAGTTTTATTAGCACAAGTGCTTTTCCATATGGTTTTCACATTGGCATAGTAAGAAAGAAAGATGATTCTTGGATGTTGTGTTTTAATTATTAAGCTCTAAATAAGATCATCATAAAGAACTGTTATCCTCTCCCAAGAATACATGACTTGTTAGACCAACTGCCACATGTAAAATATTTCACAAAATTGGATTTGAAATCAAACTACCATCAAGTATGAATGAGAGAGGAGGATACATGGAATATCACTTTCAAGACTATGCAATGTCTCTATGAATGGTTAGTCCTTTTGTTTGGTTTATGCAATGCATCTACTACTTTTGTGTATTTAATGAAAGTTGTTTTAAGGGAATTCATAATACATGTGCTATAGTGTATCCAAATGATCTTATGATTTTAATAATACTTTGGAGGAACATTTAATCTACTTACGACAAGTTTTATAATTTTTTAAGGAAAAAATATGCAATATGAAAAAATGTGTGTTTACAAAAGAATATTTGGACCATATTTTTTTCATGTGGTTGGAAGAGGAGAGTTAAGAGTGGATCCCAAAAAGGTGGAGGCTACTAAAAATTGACCAACACTAAGAAGACCATAGAGACTTGAAGATATCTAGGCAAAATTCAATATATGCAAAAATTCTTTATATCTACTTCTCTTGACTTAGTTGCAATATTGAATAAGAATCTAGAGTGAGGTAAGATAAATGATTAAGTATTTGATATATTGTAAAATAAAATGTCATATTTAATAATGTTAGCTTTGCATAATTTTTTATCACCCTTTAAGGTTGAGATTAATGTTAGAGAGTATGCTCTAAGTGTCTTCTTGTTACAAGATGGTGAACATGTTTGTTGTCAATCTAAAATATTGAATTTAATAGTACAAGGATTTACAATAAATGATAGTGATATCTATGTAATAGTTCAAGCCATTAAGAAAGGGAGATACTTGGAAAAGATATTATAGTGCACATGAACCATAAACCATTGCAATATTTGCAAGTTCAAGTTGCAAGAAGTGAGACATTATAAGATGGGATTCTAAAAAAATCATCTAATTGTCAAATACAAAAGGGGAAGCACAAATCTTTCGAAAAATATGTTATCTAGGCCACAAGTTTTAAAGCTTATATTAACTCTTATTTATTTGAGAGTACAATTTGATCCATTCACAAAAGAGACCGATGGAGAGGATATGACCAAGACTCAAATTTTTAAGATAATTATAAAAAACTATAAGGACAAGAAGTTACAAATAATGAAGAATTTTATCCCAAAGGTGGGTTTCTCTCTAAGTTGTGCAAATTATGTGTATTAAAGGAACAATAAATTTTATTCATAAGGGATATGATTACCTCCAAAGTAGAAAATTAGTCTTGTGTTGGTATGATGATAACCCATTTTCATTTAGGTATGTCTATTGGTGTAGACATACAAGTATTAGTGAGATTCAATAGAGGATGTAGATTGTATTGCACTTATAAATCCAAATCTAGGAAGGAAGGATTGTATGCACCTCTTTTGGTGCCTAATACCATGGGAAAATATTTATATGGATTTAATAAGTGTTTTCCCAATGAACAAGAATGAGAATTATTATCTTTCTATTGTAGTTGATAAATTTATCAATATGTGTATTATAATCCCATGTAAGAATACTATTATTGAAAAAAAAAATTTTTTTTTTCTTTGCTAATATTTGGGTGGATTATGTGTTTCTATATTGATTGTTTTAGACAAGGATAGTTGGTTAGTTGGAACATTTTGGTATATTTTTTGAGGGAATATCCATGTAATGCCTTGCCACACAACCCTAGGGGAAGTTGCAAACTACTAAACAAATGCACAATTTTTTTTTTGGTTTAATTACAAATACATGTAAGATTACAACACAAGCCAACAATCCCCTAAGGCTACGAGAAAAAGATTACTTAAACCCGAATTAAACAACCAAGGAAGGAAAACATAACATCATTCATTTAAGGAATTAAAGTACATACATTCCATACAGGATAATTACATCAAAGACTAACATATACGACATGATATCCAATAATGATTGCTTACAATATAATTACAACACTCATTCCCTGAATGAGGTAAATCAAATAAGCATGATAATATATTACAATTTCCACCTCGATACAAATGAGGGGTAATGAAATACAAGAATAACTGGAATGAAAGAACTAGAAGGGTAATAGGAATCAATGAACTCCCCAACATGAAAGACTCGTCCACATGATCATGATCAAAGCCAACGGTGTAAGGTGCACGTTCCACCCAACCAAGTGAAACCCAAAGGCTCACCCCCCGTGCTAGGAGATAGTAACAAGGATTTCTAGTCAAAACCAACTACCTTTAGACAAAGACTAAACATAACTGAACCGACTCAAATACCAAACAACATCACTTAACACAGTACGAAAACTCACAAGACAATACATTGCTTCCGGGTTACATAGGACAAGTACACCATTGTACAACACATAATAACTGAATCACTGTTGACGTAGGAAGAGTGTCATACACAAATTTCCATGAGTTACCCTAGCTCAACCTTCCTAGGCTACCAGACCCCCATCATGGGTTACCCTGGCTTGCCTCTACCGGCGCCAGACCCTCATGCAAAACTATGCGTCTCATCTCATCTCGAGTCTTAACAACACATAATTCATGAGAGAGGCATTCTTTAACTTTATTAGTGTGAAGTCCCCATTAATTCTTTTAGATTATCACTTGATTACACCCTAGGTGAGTTACCCTGACACCACTTTGGGCGTCGGACCCCCACAAAGGGCCACTCTCCTACTGACAACACTAGGATACAAAACCCCCCAATCCAAGGGTAGACAACATGCACAAACTGAAAAACCAAATTCCAACCTTAACACATAAGGTCACATAACCCGTTCATAGTACACGGTAACCAAAACATATCACAAATCCCGTTCCTGCTAACTGGTGATAACACAACTACAACCACGTGTACTGCCCCAAATAAGACACAAGTTTGACCGACATACCAACAACCCTTACTCTTAATATGACAACCTCAATGGAAGACTTTCATAAGCAAAGATTAAATAGCCCAACATCGAGAATACCAGAAACAACACTAGAGGAGTAGTACATGCATTTTTAGAAAAACAACTAACATTAGGATTTCGTAAATCCAATTCACTCAACACATTGGTGCATTTAAACAAATTAAATAAACTATGTTCTTGCACAATCACATAAGGGTTTGAATGTTCGTTTGATTCTTGTTGACACAATACATACGATAAATTAAATCAATCATTCTTTGCTATACCATAATTTTCTATATCTAATTTTTGTCTATCCCTTTACAAATATCTCATATATAAATTAAATACTTCTCTTTTAAGAAAATAAATCACATTTTGAATATACAAATATATATCTAATTACATATATATATATATATTTTAAAAATATATATAATTAATATTTAAATTCAAATGATAATTACTTAACCCTTTATTAAAATATAATATACACATATTATAATATATATATTATATATATAAATAATATTTAATTATTATATATAACATATATATTAAAATATATATATAAATTATATAAATAATATTTAATTATTATATATAACATATATATTAATATATATATATAAATTATATTTTAATTCATAAAATAAAACTTTAAATTAAAAAATTTCATATTATATATATTAAATATAAAACATATGATATAAAATATATTATATGTTTTATATTTAATAAATATAATAAATATAAACTAAAAAAAAATATTTTAAAACACATAAGCGACGCCCTTTAGGGTTCCGACGCACCCTGCTCTAACAGGGGACACAACCTCCATTGCTGGGGGCTACGGCCTATGTGGGTAGCGACGGCGCTGCCTTCACAGGCCGCCGTCCCCAGCCGTGGGGGCTGTCGGGGGTTAAAAACCCCTCCCTCATACCACGCACGGGTAAAGCCACACGGCTCCGCCAAAAAAAAAGGCAAAACAACGACGGGTAAAAATGAAAATTCTAGGTAAAACCCAGAATGGTGAAAAAAACACAGTTTCACATTACTTCGATTTTTTTTTGTTTAAACAACTCACAAATATATATGTATATATTTATATATATATATATATCTATATATCTATATATATATATATATCTATATATATATATATATACATATACATAGTCATAATAAATGACTGTAAAAATACTTATTTTCCATACCTAGATTGAGCAAATGCTCAATCTGAGAATTACAATAATTTGCCATTGAAATTGCAAGATTTAACACAATAAATTAAAGATTTCTCACAATTTGAATTAAGATTTTTCCAAGCAAATACACTTTCATAGAAAAACTATTGAATTTCCATGCTTGTTTTCAAGATTTTCCATTGATAGTTTGAGGATGAATTTTTTTTTATCTTTTGTTTTCACAAAAGTTTGAAAGTTCTTTTGTTCAAGTTCAAATGAAGATCTTCTCATGGGTTCTCAATCATAATTTGAATTCCATTAATAGATTGAACCATTTCAACAAAAAAACAAAAAAAATTAAAATAAGATGGCATAATAAGGAAAGCATGGAACCTTTTGTTTTTTCTCCAAACTTTTTGAATCCTTCAATGGAGGTTGCTCTATTTCAAATCTTGCTTCAACAAATCTTTCCAATCCTTCTTCCAAAAAAAATTTCTCCAAGAATTCCAAGTTTCTTTTTGCTCTCCAAAATTATCAATTTCAAAAAAAGATCCTTCAAAAAAGAAAATCAATTTCCTTATGCCCTTTTCTCTCCAAATTTGTCAAAGCCCTAAAATTGACTCACCCACTAAATTTATTGCCAAAATGGAGATATTTATTTTTATTTTTATTTTTAAAACAATTTGCTTTCCCCAAATGCATTTTGCATAATTTTCATTTTAAATAAAATTCATTTTCAACCAAAAAGGTAATTAAATTTATTTAACCAAATGAATTTAACAATTCACAAATAAAATTATTTTCAACTTTTATTTCTAAAAGTAAAATATAAAGCATAATTCTAATTTTTGACTTAATCCAAAAATCTAAAGGTGCCAACCCAACCAAATTGGTTTAATTTATCACTATTAATTTAATTAGTCAATAAAATAAATCTAATTCAAAATTAGATTATTTTATTAATTAAATTAAATTAATTAATTAATCACTAATTTCCCAACATTTCAATAAGACAAAACAATAATCATTTATAAATTTCAAAAGCCATTTAATCACTTTTAACTTGCAATTTTAAATACAAAGCCAAGGAGGAAACTACAACATAAAATAACTGAGCCCGACTACAACCTCGATGACACACAATAACTAGGGTGATGGTTGAAACAAAAAACCTAGTTACTATCTCCCAATCGATACCGTTGGTCAAGGGACACACTCAGACCTGTGACACCAGGTGGAGTCAATGTCCTATACCTGCATCCTGCACACAATACGAGTGTCGAAATATGCATATAATATATTAAGACACACCGTGAAGAGGAAATCACGGAATCCCAGGGCACTCGCATGCGAGTGATGTGATCCCGTCCCCTTCACCAATACAATATCACTAACCGACACATCTAATCATCAATGATATAATCAAAACATAAAGCGTCAGTAATTCACATACATGCTAATTTAATCCATAACATGAAATAATAATAACATCTAAATAAAGTACCATCACATCAAAACATAATGTTTACATCGCTCAACAGATAGCAGTTAAAATAACCAAGTTCCATAGTTACAATGCAACAGAAATAAAACATATCATTGAAGAACAATGTTCGATCAAAGAGCAAAATGGAGGGGTGTTACAATCCAAGATAGCATTTTATTTCATCCCCAAATAAATATGCAAATAGAGGTTGTGAATAGGACATTAGTACAAATTAAAAGAGGTTACTATACTAGGTTACCAAAGGCATGGGATGAATATTTTCCATATATACAACACTCATATAACAAAGTGTTAGGAAAAACACTTCACATAGGACTTGTTGATGCACACACTTGTAGGTATCCCTAAAGCCAAATCTTCTCCTAAGCATCAAAAGTGTCAAACTTAGGAAAAAGATCTCAAACTTATGATTAGGTTGGGAAACACAATGAACCAATTTACTAAGGTGGATAAGACCTTCTGTAACTTATGGATCTATTAGATCAAAGGGGATTACCTAAGGTGTTATTTTAAAATGAAACTACAATAGCTAGATTTGAATCTTGAAATAAATCATAACATGCACATAGTATGCTCCTAACTAGGTAGTCACTCCATATATTATGCTAGTTTGAGAATATAGGGTCTTGCACTTTCTTAGGTAGAAAAAATACCACATTAAGTTACTAAGGATGTGTTGATAATATACCCTAATGTTTTAATACATATCTAGACATGGTTGATAACTACTAACTACAAAAAAATATGAAATTAGGTTAAATTTGAGCTATTTTGTGTGTTGGTGTGATGGGAGGTTAAGCATGAAGCAAACAAGTGCTTATATCCAACTGGGCAACAGCGTATAAAATTTGTATACAAAGGATGAAATGATTGAGATCTTTTTGCAACAAATTAATGAAGATATTATTGAAGACTATATCCTTTTAGTTGTATACATAAGCTAGGCTCTACAAATATAAATAAGAAGATAAATGAAATTATAGAAAATTGTAGGACTCTAACCTAGTTATTCATGAATAAACCCATACATCTATTGTATTAATCTCAAAAGATACCTTATAAAATATTTTTAAGGAATTTAAAACCATACAAATTACCAACTAATTATAAATAATACCTAAATCATAGTATGTGATTGAGAAAAAAATGAATTCCTCAAGGATGTACATAATACACATGGAGACACTCAAATAGTATTGAATCTATAAGTTATAATAATTATTTTTGGATTAGCATATCATATGACACTTGGTATGAAACCTAGATCATTACAATGAAAAATTTTCTTTACTCTTTTGTTGGAGGCAAACCCTAGTGGTATGTAATGAGTTTTTTTGTTCTTTCTCTACAACCAAGTTTTTCATCCTTCTACAAATAAAAATATGTGGAATTTGGGATTCGATACATTCTAGTTACCTCAAGAGAAGAAATGCAGTCACTTAAAATTTTAGATTTCACCCATACCTACTTACATCACCATTACATGGCCTTGTACCCATAAGTATGTCGAAAACACTCTTTGGTCACATTCATCTTCAAGCTCTTTGATGGTTTTTTGAATCGTGCTTGCTTGGGAAAATAATAGTAGATTTTTTGAAAACCCTATGGAAAAGTGGACATAAGCATTGGCATAAAGATCTTTAGGAGCTATAAATTCACTGACCTCATTTATGGTGGCATGGCCATCATCATCCTCCATTGTTGAAAGTGTGTTTGAATCTACACCCTTAAGATTAAAAAATGTTTTGTGGGTGGGAAAATTTGATTAGGTAGGTATGGGGTCTTCTCAAGTCATTAATGGAAGTTTTGGGTAGGTCTAAGAATGGTTATAATGATCAAGATGAATCCAAGAAGGAATGAGGAGATCTAATGAGGGAGAAGACATGAGAACATGATGCAATATTTTGGGTCAAGATTGGATGTGGCCCAAAATTGATAAATAGATGGACATCTTGAAAACCAAGGAAACCTTTGCAATAGGAAAATAAGTGAAAAAGGTTCAGGGAAGTACTTGCAAGAAAATAATTTGGAAGTGCATGATATAATAGGATATTTGGATAGGGATCCAAATATTTAGAGGTGAGTAAGAATTTTTCAAGTTGGAAGCTAGTGGAATAAGATGAAGTGGAGGTTGGACCAAAATAAGTTTGAATCCAATAGGAAAAAATACAAAAGGGGAAAAGTGAGAGGAATAGGAACTTATGAGGAAAACTTGCAAGACAAGATCTTAGATGGGGATTTGAGATAAATATCCACATACACATTAAAATTTCAAAAGGTGGGGATGATGGAGTAATAAGGATTTGCAAATATTGGGAACATAAGTGGATAGGAAGATAGGATGAGGGAATGCCTTGACAAACCTTCAAATTCTAAAAAAGTGGGCAATGGAAGAAAGTGAAGTGAAGGTAAAGTGGATGTCAATACTAGATATGAAAAATATTAGTATCCATTTTTAAATCCTCCATGAAGAGGGAAGAAAGGGAAGTGCAAAATGTGGTAAAACATTAGAGGATTGAAGGATGTAGAAATATCCATATCCGAGTAAAAAATCCACAAGCAATGATCAAGTGGAGAGGTGAAGGGATGAAGGAAGTGGAAGGAATTTATGAGATATTTATGAGGGAACAAATAATAGATATGAATATTTGGCTAAGCATGAAAATATTTGATTCCATATCAAAATTTTGCAAAATCACAAAAATAATTGGAAAATCACCAAATTACTCCTAGACTTGCGAGTTTATCATATTTTTACAACTTCCATCACATGGCATAACCTGGAGGATAGCAAGGAAAAAAACAAGTGATTTTGACCAAGGGATCCCATTGGAGAATTTCTCAAATGCGTTATCAATATTGGGCTAGATAAGAAAATTTGCACAAAAGGAAGCTAGACTTAGGGAAATTTGAACATAGCCAAATGGGTGCCAACAAGATCTACATATTATAGAAAAAGGTATGAAAACACTTAGAAAAAGGAATTAAAATTGATTATATTAAGTACTCTAATTTCAGTAACTCACTATTTGAAATCCCAATTATAATATAGCATAGCTTTACATTAATTACAATAATAGTATAACTAACCTCTCTAAATAGAGTCACAAAACCAAATAACTATGAGGTACAATCCAAGCCGGACAAGTCCACACACTTAAACATGGGAATTAAAATAGGGCTCAATTAACCCACTCCATTTGGCATAAAATCGCTATAAAGCATAATTAAAATAAAAAAATCAATTAAAGGATATTTAAAATATTTTGGCATCTCCCTTAATATAAAATCTAACAGTTTATAACAAATGCAATGTAACACAAATAGTACATAGACAAGAAAGAGAAAGTACTAATGACAATTTCCCCCTCACGAAAAGCTATATGAGAAATAATTGTTACCAAACTTAATGATTTTACTCTTAATTAACGGCTTGTTGAATGTACTTGCCACTTGATCCTCTATCCAAGCATAGCTAATTGAAATATTTTAAATCTCAAATAATTTTTTGAATTTTGTGATACTTGATCTAAATATACTTAGTTCTTGCATGAAATACAAGATTCTTGGTGATTTGAAGAGTACTTTGATTGGAATAATGAATATATGTATTTTGGCACATGTGATACAAAAGTATCCTTAAGTCAATACAATATTGCATAACCCAAAAGAATAAGATATAGGAACATTAGTACTTTGCATCACCCACAAGACTAAGTAGAATAATTGTCTTATGCAAACCTTGTCCACATGGATTAATGTAGTTTAGTTGTAATAAAAGCTTGAAGCCTTGTGTAGAAGTTGGAGATTTTGCACTAGGAGATTAGAATGAAGGTCACATGCAGATGGAAGTCTTGCACATAAATAAAACCTTGGGAAGCTATGCATAATGGAGTAGCTTGTGAGATAGCTCACTCATGTGGTTAATAAATCCTAGTGAACTATTGAAACATGTACATAGTGAACTATTGAAATATGTACATACTTATGATGAGGTAATATGAAGATTCACAAATGAACAATTGGTTCATGAGGAAGATAATCATTCAATTTTCATAAATAATTTGCATGCCTTTAAAACACCTTGTGAATTCATTGAGATATTTTGTAGCTAGAGTAAGAGTATATTGAACTAAGTTTGAAACTAGTTTGTGAGTTGCTATGGCCTATGTGTGAGATTAGAGATGTTATGGTTCAGGAAGATCCATGTGACATCATAAGATTAGTTTAGGAGCATTTTTTGTTGATCTCCTATTTGGTATTTTTGTAACTTCTCAATCTTAGGATTGTAATAAGAAGAATTTTTGTTTCTATTTCTAAAGTTTTTCCATTGATTTCAATTTAGTAATTAGTTGTTTTAAAATGTTATCTATGCAAAAGGTATTTTTTTTTCATTGCATATACCCATTCAAATATTTGAATAACTTTGAGGGCTATGTGATTTATGGCATCCCTTCACTAGGACCCTTAACTATGACTATGTATCATTTGGTACCATATAAGATTCAACCTATAGATTGAATTATGTTTTCCACATTTGTGAGTATGAATAGAAAGTAGTAAAGACATCTTCCAATGTAGAGGTTGTTATATAGGTGTTGTGAGTGCAACAATTGTAAAAAATAAAATGAATAAACAAAATGGTTAAAAAAAGGACCCTCTAAAAAGAAGAGGAAGAAATCAACCACTGAGAGTGGTGATTTTGGAAAACTTGATGTGAGATATTCAAACAAGGTTGGAAGCCATGGAGAAATATTAACAAGGATAAATAGACATAGAATTAAGTGATGATGAAGCACCTAAAGTGAACATGGATGAACTTGATAAAGAATTGGTAGAGGTTAATTTATTGACTTTTAGAATTGGGAAAAACACAATGTGCATGGTCAAAAAATGAGCAAAAACACCTTCCACACAAGAGATTTGGAAAACAATGATTTTTTATTCCTCAAATAGAAAAAAATACAAAATGAAAAGCTTTCTTGAACCTCTGAGAGATACAATGAAGGAAAGTGCTTTATAAGAGAAACTCTAAACGATAAAGGGATTAGATCATGAAAATTTTCATCATCCTCTGTGATGAGATGGAATGATATAATAATAGCTCACTCTGGTTAACAACTTAAAGCACTCCTAATTTTATCTTAAGTGCATGAAGAATACTTAGCCTAATAATCAATTAAAGATTTAATTAATCATTAGCTAATGCATAATACTCTAACACCCCTTGATGGATATTGATATCTCTCTACCTCTTCACGAAGATTTGGTTATTTTGGTTGGGGATTGGCCTTGGTTTCAACCATTAGACTATGAAGGCCTTACTTTTAGGTGTTGTTGTTGGTTGACTACGTCTTACTTAGCTTCAACTTTCTCTTCTACATCAAAAAGGTGTGGCTACATGGTGGAAAGATGAAAATGATTATATCTTGACTATTCCAACTTTTTCTTCTCCTAAGGATGCCTCCTCCTAGGCTTCCAATGAGCGCCTTTCTCTTGGCACAATTTTGGTTAGTCCAATGGATCCTACTAGTGTTTCTTCTCCTCCTAATGCATCTCATACTCGCTTGGTTGCTTCCACTCCACCTTAGGGATCTCTTGTGGATGGAATATATTATTGACCTTCTTGTCCTTCTACTCCCCCTTGTGTGTTGATGGTCTTCCCATGGGAGTGTCTCATGTACCCCCTTGTGGTTGGTGTTTGAATGATAGTATCACTTAGGTTATCATTTGTAGGAGGCATAAAGGTTTCCCCTCTACCTCATCCTCTCATTTTTTAGGCTTGTTGGATAATAATGTGTTTCAAGTATGAATATGTTTTCATTGATGTCAACTATGTGTCAAGGAAGTTTGTTCCATGATGAAGATGTCGAGGATATTGAGAAAATTGTCAAAAAGAGGAAAATCAATTTTTGTAGGTTGTGCATGTGTAGTAGATATATTGAGGAAGTGTTATGAGTACATGGATCTATATTTATGTTGCAATTTTTGGAGATGTGTTGAGATGATGTCTCTAGTACTTGGTTTCTAAGTGCTTTTGAGAAAAAATGATAAATAGAGAAAGCAATGTTGTGCAAGTGTTCAGAACATGCTCCAAGATGTGCTCCATGTTTCTTCTATATTGATGTTATTCCTATGTAGACCTTATATTTTTTTCAAGGTTGTTAGTAGTTGCTATGTTTAGAATTTGGGTTTCTAGATCATTGTGCAAAGAGATATTTTCACCAAAGTGTGAACTAGTTTTTTCAGTGGTATTTTCTGTGGTCTGGGAGAAATGTATTTGCTCCATGTTTCTCCACAGTTTGGCTTCAAGTTGTGTGGATTTGGGAAGTTTCTTATAATGTTTGTATCTTTTAGAATTCAAGGTTTCACTTGATTTGGTATAGTACAGTGTGTATTTCATGCGTTAGTGTGCGAACAAGGTTTACCATATGTTTTGGGTTGAAGTATTTTTATGATGCAATTTTGGATGAAGTATTTGTTGGATCTCAGGTGGTTCAAGGATTATTCTTGATCTTTTTCAAGTGAGTTTTGTTGTCTAGAAGTTTTAGATTGATTAAGGAAGTGTGTACTTAATTTTTTATGGTTTTTAGCATGGGTATTGGCTGACCTTGTGTTAGCACTACATGCAAAGTTTATGAAAGCATGTTGAGGTGTGTTAGGATTAATTTGGTTCCTAACTAAGGATTTATATGGGTCACCTTCATTCTTGTCCATTGCATGAATGTTTAGGTGTTGACCTAATTTGAAATTTTAAATGTAATGGATAGTGTCGACCTTGGAGAAGGTTTTCAAGGTTGAGGTGATAAATAAGAGTGATGTTGTTATAAGATGCAAGAGAGAGGTAAGATAGATGTGATATTGATGTGAGTAATGAACATGGTGTGAATTGCAGAAGTATAGATGCAAATTTGAGTAGATCAGTGTGAATTTCAAAGTATTGGATTCCTGAAGGCAGTGAGCTAAAGGTGTCTAAAATATTTCATGCAAGGCTGTGAAAGTGTTGGAGAATTTTTGGTGGATTCCCTATTGCATTGAGAAGTTGTTCTCTATGTAATATTTATCTTCTATATTTTTTGTTTCTTTTTGTGGTACTAAGCCCCGACTGTGAACCTTTTTGGAAAATGTGTCCTATTTTGGCTATGAGCCCTTGTACCAGTTTTGCAATTACTTATATTGTGAGCTAATACTCACTATGGTTTTTCCCTAATTGGGTTTTCCATGTAAATTTGGTGTTCTCTTGTGTATGGTTATGTTATTTTAGTTTATGTTGTCTACATTTTATGACTCATCACTTTAACAAAATAAGGGTTTAATGAATGCATGTGGATTTGATTACTATTGAGGGTTTTAATGTTTTAATTTGGTACAACTGATTCACCCCCCCCCCCTCTCAGTTGTCTTGTTCATTCAACAATTGGTATCAAAGCAAGGTTCCTTGGAGAAGAGCTTAACCACTTGAGGTAGATCCAGGATGGAAAAAGAAATAGATTGCCCTAGATTTGATGGAACAAATTATGCATTCTGGAAGACAAATATGGAAGGATATATGGCATTTCATGGATTTGAGATTGAAAAGGAAATAAAGAATCAATATGTTGCACCACAGAATGGTTCGAGCACAAGTAATGAGATCAAGGCACATGAGGTAAATTCTAAGGAAATATTTATTCTAATGAACAGTCTTTTAAATTTTGAATTGGTTAAAGTTATGAATCTTAAGAATGCGAAAGATGTTTGGGATAAGCTTGAAAGCATTTATGAAGGAGACGATAAGGTAAAAAAGAAAAGTTATAGAATTAGAAGGCACAATTTGAGACCATACGAATTTCTAAAGATGAAATAATTTCAACCTACATGTAGAGAGTTGATGAGCTAATAAGTGCTATGAGAGGTCTTGGTGCACAAGTTAAAGAACCTAGGGTGGTAAAGAAATTTCTCAAAACTATTCTTGATTCATACAATGAAAAGGTATTTGCTATTGAGGAAGTTGAAAATTTTAATACTTATTCTAGAGATCAGTTGATTGGTACATTAACTTCATTTAAAATGAGAAAATTGGTTTGAAAAATGGTACAAAAGTGGAAATTGTTTTTAAGGCTAGAAAATCAGAAAAGATTGAGGATTTAGATGGAGAAGATCTTGATGATGTGGAAGCTAACATTGTAAGAAGGATGAAAAAGGGAACCAATAAGTACAAAGGTAAACTACCTTTCAAATGTTTTAGTTGTGGAAAAGTAGGTCATTATGCTTCAAGATGTCCAAACAGAGCTATGAACAATAAGAGTAAGGAGAATAAATGAAAGATGATTAAAATAAGTTACTATGTCAAAGAAGATGCTACTATTTCTAATGATTAATATGATTATGGAGATGTTGATGAAACAAAATTATTGTTCTTGGCTTTAAAAGATGAATTTACTTCTACTAACTCTAAAAGTTGTGTGAAGGAAAGTGTTCCGGAGAATGTTGAAGCTACTTTGGTTTCTACTTTTCATATTAAATAGGATAAGAATTTTTGGGTTGTTGATAGTGGTTTCTCTAATCACATGACCAAAGAAAAAAGTAATTTTATTAAACTTGAAAAGTATGATGGGGGATTAGTTAAATTTGGAGATGATTTAGGAGCCAATATTTGTGGAATAGGTTCAATCACTTTTGATGGCAAGAATAATATTGAAGATGTTTACTATGTTAAGGGTTTAAGGCATAATATTTTGAGTGTTGGAAAAATGTGTAGCAAAGATATAATCTTGTGTTTAAGGATGAAAGATGTGAGATCAAAAAAGGGTCCAGAGATGTGATTTTTGTTGGAAAGAGGATTGATGGAAACATCTATTAGCTTAAGCGTGCTAATGGTCATTGCTTTATATCTCAGATTAATGGAAGTTGATTATGGCATCATAGGATGTGTTACATGAATTTTGATAATTTGGTCAAAATTAGTTCAGTTCATGCAGTTAGAGACCTACCAAGAATCACAAAGCCTATCAATGTTGTTTGCAAGAATTGTTAGTTTGGAAAGCAAGTAAGGGGCAGTTTCAAAGGAAAGGAACAATCTACTACTAGACTACTGGAATTAATACATATAGATTTTTTTGGTCCTACAAGGATGAGAATTCTTCAAGGTGACAAGTATTTTATGCTTTTGATTGATGATTACTCTAGAATGACATGGGTTACTTTTCTTAGAGAAAAATCTGATGCACTAGATAGATTCAAAGCATTTAAAGCTATGGTTGAGAATGAAATGAATGTGAAAATAAAATGTTTGAGGTCTGACAGAGGTGGATAATTCACCTCCAATGAGTTTAACATGTTTTGTGAAGTTCATGGAATAAAGAGGCACTTGTCTACCCCTATAACTCCTCAATGGAATGGAGTGGTTGAAAGGAAAATCAAATTGTTCAAGAAGTTGCTAGAACTATGATGAAAGAAGAAAATATACTAGAAGTCTACTAGAGAGAAGAAATTCATACTGTTGTTTACATACTTAACAGAGTTCAAGCCAAAGCTAGCAACAAAAAGACTCCTAATGAGTTATGGTATGGAAAGATTCCTACTGTCAAGTATTTTAGAGTATTTGGAAGCAAGTTTTATATCAAAAGAGATGAAGAAAACTTAGGAAATTTTGATGCAAGGTTTGATGAAGGTATCTTCCTTGGATATTCTACTAAAAGAAAAGCTTACAGATGTTACAAAAAAAGGTTAAGAAAGATTATTTAAAGTTAAAGTTTTAAGGTTAATGAAAATTTATAGAATTCAATTGTTGTAGATGGATATGTGTCAGATGAACCTGATTATAGAGAAGAAGAAGAAGAAGAAAAATATGAAGAAAAAGAAGTGTAGAGTGAAGAGGAAGAAGCTCTGAAAAATACCCCTAAGACCCCTAAGTATGTGCAAAAGAATCATTATGAAGAACAAATCATTGGAGACAAGAGGAAAGGAGCATTGACAAGAAGAAGAGTTGCTAAAGCTGAGGTAAATCTGTGTTTACTTTCTAAAGTTGAACCTAAAACAGTAAGTGATGCATGAAAATATGAACATTGGATGAAGGAAATGGAAGAAGAACTTATGCAAATTGAGAAAAATCAGACTTGGGAATTGGTTCCTAGACTAGAAAACAAGAACATAATTGGAACTAAGTGGGTGTTTAAAAACAAGTTGAATGAGAATGGAGAAGTGGGAAGAAATAAAGAAATAATTGTGTGTAAGGGTTACTCACAAGTGGAAGGAATAATATTTGAGGAAAAAATTGCTCTGGTGGCTAGGATGGAGGCTATTAGAATGTTTTTGAATTTGCAACATACAAGGACTTTAAGGTTTATTAGATGGATGTGAAGTCTATTTTTTTGAATGGTGAATTACAAGAAGAGGTTTACATGGAGCAACCAGAACGATTTCAATTGTCAGATCAACTGGATAAGGTTTGTAAAATAAAAAAGTCATTATATTGATTGAAGCAAGCTCCCATAGCTTGGTATGCAAGATTGGACAAATATTTGATACAACAAGGATTCAGTAAAGGCACCATAGATAGTAATCTTTACTTCAAAATTGAGGAAGACAAAATCTTGATAGTGGTTATGTATGTGGATGATATTATATTTGGAGGAAATGAAGCTATGTGTAAGAAATTTACAGAAGAAATGAAAAAAGAGTTTGAGATGTCAATGTTTTGGGAGATGAATTTCTTCCTTGGGCTACAAATCAATCAAACAAATAAAAGGATTTTCATTTCATAGTCAAAGTATGTCAAAAAAATGTTGAAGAAGTTTGGAATGGAAGACTCCAAACCAATATGCACTCCTATGGTGACTAGTTGTAAGCTAAGCAAGGATGATGATTCACCTAAGGCTAATCAGAGCAAGTATAGATCTATGATTGGTGGACTGCTATATCTAACTGCTACTAGAACATATATTATGCATGTAGTTTGTCTTGTGGCTAGATTTTAAGAAGATTCTAAGGAAATACATTTTGCAGTAGTGAAGAGGATATTTAGATATTTAAGAGGCACTCCGGATTATGGATTATGGTATCCTAAGGATATTGATTTCATATTAATTGCTTACACAAATGTAGATTGGTCTGGTTGAGTTGATGACATGAAAAGTACAAGTGGTGGTACATTATTTCTTGGATGTAGATTGGTGTCTTTGTTAAGAAGCAAGATTCAATTTTCTTATCCATTGCAGAGGTTGAGTACATTACAGTAGCATCTTATTGTACACAAGCATTGTGAATGAGATAGACATTAAACGATATCAAAGTAGTGTGTGATGAGCCTATTTCTATCTTTTGTGATAATACAAGTGCAATTAACATTTCAAGAAATTCAATGATGCATTCAAGGAAAAATAATATATAAATTAGGTATCACTTTTTGAGAGAGAATGTTATGGAGAATGAGGTGAAGCTTGAATATACAAAGGATCAAATTGTTGATATATTTACTAAGGCTCTTCCTAAGGATACTTTTGAGTATCTTCGAGAGAAGTTGGGGGTTATTTCCCCTCCTTTGAACTAGATGCATATGGAGATGCAACATTCCAATGGATCTATGGATTCATCTCTTTTCTGGACTGACTTTGGTGGCTACCTCTTAGGGGGAGTAGGTAGTGTCATGTAGTATCATTTTTGTAGTAAGAAATGTTGTCATTGTTGTAGGGTTGTTGATTTGGTTGGGTTTACTCCTAAGGAGGAGTATTTAGAGCAAGTATCTTGGTTTAGTGTCAAAGGGGAAGAAAATTTGAAATTTTTTTATCCTTTTCCATTGATGTCAAAGGGGGAGAAAGAATCATGTAAAAAAAATTATCTACTCAAGTTGAGAAAAGAAAAGAAATGAAATCATGAGGAAGTGTATTCAGAGTTGTTGTGTTGTATTTGATGGTTTTTCACATCATGTGTTGCCATCAATGACAAAGGGGGAGATTTTTTCAAGTATGAAGGTGTTTTCATTGATGTCAACAAGATTTCAACAAGTTGGTGTTGTCATTGATTTCAATTATGTGTCGAGGAAGTTTTTTGCATGATGAAGATGTTGAGGATATTGAGAAAATTGTGAAAAAGAAGAAAACAAATTGTTGTAGGTTGTGCATGTGTAGTTGAGATATTGAGGAAGTGTTGTGAGTACATGGAGCTATCTTTATATTGCAGTGTTTGGAGATGTGTTGGAATGAAGTAATATGATGAGCTGATGTCTCTGGTACTTGGTTTTCAAGTGCTTTTGAGAAAATTTGATAAACAAAGAAAACAGTGTTGTGCAAGTGTTTAGAATGTGCTATAGGATGTGCTTCATGTTTCTTCTATGTTGATGCTATGCCTACACAGATCTTATATGTTGTTCAAGGTTGTTAGTAGTTGCTATGTTCAAAATTTTGGTTTCTAGATCGTTGTGCAACTCGAGAGATATTTTCACCAGAGTGTGAACCAATTTTTTTAGCGAAATTTTATGTGGTCTAGGAGAAATGTATTTGTTCCACGTTTCTCTGCAATTTGGCTTTAGGCTGTGTATTTATGAATTTTCTTATAATGTTTGTATCTTTCAAAATTCAAGGTTTCACTTGATTTGGTACAATACAATGTGTATTTCATGCATCAATGTGTGAATAAGGTTTATCAGATGTTCTGGGTTGAAGTATTTCTATGATGCAAGTTTGGATGAAGTATTTGTTGGATCTCAAGTGGTTTGAGGATTATTCTAGATCGTGTTCACCTGAATTTTGTTGTCCAAAAGTTTTGGATTGATTTAAGGAAGCGTGTACTTAATGTTTTATGGTGTTTAGCATAGGTATTGGTCAAATTTGTGTTAGCACTACATGAAAATTTATGAAAGCATGTTGAGGTGTGTTAGGATTAATTTGGGTCCTAACTAAGGATTTAAATGGTTCACCTTCATTCCTATCCACCGTGAGAATGTTTAGGTGCTGACCTAATTTGAAATTTTAAATGTAACAGATAGTTGCTGACCTTGGAGAAGGTTTTCAAGGTTGAGGTTGATATAAATAAGAGCGATGTTTTTTTAAGATTCAAGAGAGAGGAAAGATAGATGTGAGATCGATGTGAGTAATGAATGTGATTCCAATTACAAAATTATATATGTGAATTTGAGCAGAATAGTGCAAATTTCAAAGTATTGGATTCCTGAAGGCAATGAGTTGAAGGTGTCTAAAATCTTTCATGCAAGGCTACAAAAGTTTTGGAGCATTTGTGGTGGATTCGTTGTTGCATTGAGAAGTTGTTATTTGTGTACATTTCTTTTCTATCTTCTTTGTTTCTTTTTGTGGCAGTGAGCCCTAGCTGTAAGCCTTTTTAGATAGTGTTTCCTATTTTGGCAATGGGCCCTTGTACCAATTTTGTAATTACTTATATTATGAGCTAATACTCACCATTTTTTTCACTCATTGGGTTTTCCACGTAAATTTGGAGTTCTCTTGTGTATGGTGTTGTTATTTCAATTTTTTTTATCTTAATTTTATGATTAATCACTTTAACAGAATAAGGGTTTAATGAATGCATGTAGATTTGATTACTATTGAGGGTTTTGATGTTTTAATTTGCTACAAATGATTCACCCCCATCTTAGTTGTCTTGTTCATTCAATAGAATGATGTATAGGTTCAAGACCCTTTTTTTCATTTCTTTTTTGGTTCTATTTTCTGATCAAAAGTATTTCTAGTCTTTATTTGGTTCTTTTATAGTCTCAACTCTAGAAATATTTGTACTACTCACCTCTATGGTATTTTTGTATTGGGTTTGGGTCCTTCTCACTTTATCTTAATCAAAACACCCCCTTAAGTGAAAACTCGGGGAGTAGCTAAAACCCCTAAAAAGTAAATGCATAAAAGAAAAGAATGCATGATGGATCCCAACAAATAAGGCATGATGAGGTACCCATGTCCAAACAATCTAATCTCTCATAACTAGAGAAAATGAGAAAACCTTATGGGAAAAACTCCTCTCCAAAAGAGAGAAAGGTGAATGAAGAACTAAGAAGCCTCCAAAATAGTGTTCCAAAAAGAATAGGAACATGAAGAGAATCCTTGAAGCATGAAGAAGATATAAGAAACTATCAAATGATTACTACTATAGTGTTGAAATGAAGAGCCTCCTTTGAATTAGTTAAAGACAAGAATCCGCATGACTACCCCAAATGATACTACTCAAAATAGATGGAAAACAAAGGCAAAAAACTAGGTCTTGAAGATACAAATGGAACAAGTACTAATAGTCTAAAGAACAATGATCAAGTGAAAATGGAAGGTCACCTCCAGAAAATAGGAATGCAAGAGTAAGTGCTCCATCTCACCGAAATGCATGGGTAACCAACCATTGAATCCACCTAGTACATAGGAACAACAACTAGATACATAAATCACTCCAATACAAAACCAAGGAAGCATTAGCACCAACAGTAGAAATTCCCCATAATGTGAAAAAGGGAGAGCCATGACAAATCTACTGAAATTGTGTGTCAATAATAAGTGCATGAAGGAGAACACAGAATCATATGAAAGTGCACATGAAATTACCTAAAAATCAAAAGGGTGTGCAAACTAGGGAACACACACATGAGGTAAGAATCACTTTGATTTGATGCTAGCATAGAAGGAACACTCACTTGAAAAAGGTGTGATGGTAAAAGAAAAGGCCAACACAACCACCCACAGAACTTTATAACATAGTGTGAGTACAAAGGGAACAACAAGATGTTTGAAATCCCAAAAACAAGATACACAAATGATACTTTATCGTAATGTGTCTATAAAAGATCAATTGCATGCAAAATATGCTCAAAATACCCAAATAGGACAGAAAGCTAGAAATACGTGTAGAAAAACCTAAAACAAGTCATCTCACATAGACATAAAGTTTCCAAGAGATAAAACATCCAAGTAATTCAACAAAATGTGAAAACATAAAAAATTGAATAAAATGTTCCTAGAGAAAAATATGGAAAAATGCATGGATAGTGGTGAATGATGAGCCTAGTTTTTGGTTAAAACTTGGGTAGAATTTATAGTTCATTTGCTGGAATTATCATGAACTTTAGTCATCCAATGTTAATATTTTGTATAATGTTTCCCTCAAACCATTGACAATGGGTTTATCCTATCCTTGTGAAGTTTCAAGGACATTAACATATTATGCAGATTATCTATATTAATTTTGCATGTGATTGATGAATGTTTTCTAAGGTGATTTTAGATGTGCAATTATTACGCGTACTAACATCGCCATGCAGGGCACAATTGGTGGATGCTAAGTTGGGAAGGAAATCGACAGATGATCATGCGAGGGAATCATTCAAAGGAGTCAAATAAAGAGCGACGACAGATTCCCCACGACAGATGATTGTAACCGCCTTGCATTTATGGCATTGAGCAATCGCAGGTGTTACTACAGTGTTGAGTCCACATTTGGGCATGCATTTCCGACTAGATTCCCTACAGGCATAACTGCTCTGCCACTCTTTTCCTGCTTTCCCTAAATGGCGTCCTCCCAGTTAGTGGGAGTTGACCACCCTGTTTAGCTAGTTGAATAAATATGGATTTGAATCTCCTTTTGGGGAGTTTGGCACTTAGTTATTGATTGCTTAAAGATGATATTGATGTATTGAGCATTCTCTATTTTTTTCTACACAACCATGTTGATTACTCTGTTTTTACATAATTTTCAATGAATGAGATGATAGTCTGAATTTGAGTACTTGATTTTGTATTAGTTTTAGTGGATATTCATCCAAGGGGGGCCACTTGGAGAGTAATCCTTTCTTTAGAGTAATTAGCTTAGTATTGGTTTCTATACTTAGTTCAAAATCTGGTATTGACTGTTCTTGCAGCTACTAGAATTCCATTTTGTGTTTGTTCCTGCAGCCAAAGCAGGCAGAGTAATTTCCTGTCTATTTGCCCAGATCTTTATTCTTGTTATGCATCTCAGTTTAGCATAGTCGTTGGTTACTGCTTAGATTTTTCTTTATTTCCTTCCTGTAATTTACTTTCAGTATTATGTGTTTCTTAGCCATAGATTAGAGATGGCTACTAAAGAATTCCTAGTGCACATACAGTGTTGACCCATTTCAATTCTACGTCCCTGGGTTGACAAGTTAAATGCACCTCCATGATGGTCGAATAGCTATTCAGGTTAGACGTCCAGTCTCTGAATTATGGCTATAGAAGCCTAGTTTGTAATGCCTCGTCTTAATAACCTAAAGAATGTTGCAATTGATGAATAAAGGTGAAATAAATTTTTTTTATAATAATTATTAAGTTAATTAGTTGCATACATTCATTAAGTTACACGACGTTACACTACTTTGAGTTTCCATAGACGACTTTAGTATGTCACATTGCACATATTAATTAACATTAACATAAAAATAAACATTGCATTTTATTTGGAATTCCATTCAAGATAACATAATAAATTACAATCTTGTTTCATACATTGCATTTGATAAAATATACAATACTCATCCATCTGATGAGGTAGACCAAATAATAATTACAATTACATTGTTCACCTCATATACAATTGAGGGATGTTTTCAAATACAAGATTTACAATTTACAATGAAGATGTACATATAAGTTTCCAAGTGCGAGCTCTCCATCCATGAAGCTCTCGATGCCATGATCAAAATTGGGGACCCAACGGAGTAAGGTGCACGTTCCACCCAACCATGTGGTACCCGTAGGTCCACCCCCCGTTCTAGGAGATAGTAATATGGTTACCTAAACATATTCTACTAACCCTAGACACAAATACACAACTAACTGATGGTTACATTGCTTCCAGATTTTAAAACAATTGAATGTACTACATACACAAGGTTAACTGTTATTTTAGGTGGAGTGTCATCACAACATTGCAAAGGTTACCCTGGTGTTTCTTCCTAGGTTCCGGCCCCCAACATGGGTTACCCTGGTAACCTCTTACGAAACCCGACCCCATTGCAAATCATTGCGGAATCGAATGTCTTTTGAAGAAACAAGACACCGATTTTCCATTCTAGGCCTTCTCATCTTATACTCAAGACTGAAGTAGCTCAAGAGTCATAAGCGAGGCATAATCATCTTGTTAAGAGTTTTAATCTAACTATTGTGTCATTTAGTTATCACTGACTTACTAGCTCTTTGTAAGTTACCCTGACACCACTTTGTGTGTTGGCCCTTACAAAAAGCCACTCCCCTAAACATAACAAAGGTATTCTAGGTTTTCTTACTAGGGTAGACAAAGTGCACAAAAATCAACAAATATTACTAGATATACCACGATGGACATCACATCGTGTTCATGAAACTCAAGTGTTTTTTTTTTTTTAAACAAACCTAGTGCACTACCCTAGATAGTTCAAACATACAAAACCATTGTAAACATTTAACTCCCTTGATAACACTACAACTGGAAGACTTAATAACACATAAAAATCCCCATTTTCCCAACAAAAGAAAACACGATTTTGAAATAACAAATTAGGAATTATAAATGTCTAATTTTTCGGATTCACTAAATCCAATCAAACAAGAATTGGTAGTATAGAATTAAATACATAATTTATCTACCAACTAACATAAATATTAAATCCACAATTATCCTAGTTTTACAATCATGTTAAATGAAATACAACTCCCTTTTACAATATAACAATATTATATTCTTTTCATTCTGATTTTTTTTTTGAAATATCCAATCTTTGGGTTTCACATGCAATATAGTTTAATAAATGAAATATTTTAATATATATATATTTTTAAAAATATATCAAAATTATTTTCCAACTTAATAAATATAATTATATATATATATATAAATATATATATATATACAATTAATATATATTTATTCATACAAACATATATATCCACATATATATATAAACATTAATTAAAACTCGGATTCAAAATCCCATTTGAAATTTTCTTTTTTTATGAAATATAATCTTTAAGGCAGGCCGCAGCCCTGCCGTGGCTCCAATGGGGAGGGCGTGGCCCTCTCCAGGGCTGCGCCCAGCAGCCACTGGCTACTGTGCACAACCATGGAGGATGCGCCCGCTCGTATGGGCAATGGGGAGGGTTTCGGCCCTCCCCTGCACACTACAAAAAAAAAATTATATTCACCGTACGGCGACGCAAATGTCTCATTTAAATTTTTTTTAAAAGAAAACACAATAACAATTTTTTCCTATACGGCGATTCGCCTATAATACTAACATTTTAATATATATTTTTCACAATCCAATTGATATATGAGGATATATATATATATATATATATTCCACAGGGTTTAACAATTGAGAAATAAAATAAATTTCTACAGGATTTCCAATGGGGAAATTGGGGAAATAACAAATTTCTTCCGTGTACAGAGACTTTTATTCAAAATTTAATTCTACAGAGAAATAATTCTCAATGGGGTTTCAAAAGGGTAATAAGGGAAATTGTAAAATTTTATTTTTCTATCGGGGTTTTCAAAGAAACACAGTATTTTCATTCAAATCCTAAATTACCCCAGAAGTTTCAATTTCCTTTTTCCAAGAGAAAGCTACAAAGATTTTCTGAAAACAACAAATCCTCACAAAAGAAGGATACAGTAAACAATTTTTCCCAAAAAGTACAGAAATTTGATAACATGAAATATTCTTTTCTCAGACAATCTTTTTCAGAAAACAATAAATTTTAAACACCAGGAAAATACCTGTTTCCTTAGCTTCAGAAAATTTGTCTGGTGATGAGAATCCTCTGTTGCCTGTAGCTTCCAAAGCCTTTCCCGAGAAGCCAATACCCAAATTTCCCAAATTGCAAAACCAGTGATCTTCCACAAATTGCAACAATACCAAAAGCATAAAATACCAAATTTTTACCAAGCATTGATATTTTTCCCGTGAAGAGAAAATGGAATAGATTAGCCTATGTGTTTTTCCCAGATCCACAATAACCTCCGTGAAGAAATTCCTCAACCAAACATAATAATTGCACTGGCACACTTGTCGAGAAGTACAAATATCTTCTCAACAACTTCTCGACAATTTTGCCTTTCAAATTTACATGCATTTATTTTTTTTTAATTTTTTTTTTGAAATGTCAATTTACAAATTTTGTTTAATAATTTAAAACACCACTTCCACAAAAATAATATTTAATTTTAAATAAAAACTATTCACACACAATTTAAGCAATATTAATTTAATTAAATAAATTTAATCTTTATGATCAAACCATTTAACCAAACAAACTAATTAATTAATTAAATAACTTGCAAAACTAATTTCTTTAACATTAAAATTTAATTTAAATAATAGTAAATAAAAACATAATAAACTATTATTAAAATCAACATTTTTTTCTTTTCAAACAATTAAACCAAACAGAAAAGTACAAGACAACCTATGACTCAGACTAAAACTAACAATGTACAGTGACCGGGTTAAAGACTAGACTAGGATGAACTAAACTACTACCTCCCAATCAACATATCCGTTGAGTCTTGACACGCTCAGACCTGAGTAACCAGGTGGAGTCGGTGTCATGTACCTGCAATCCTACAACCAAGCAAATAACATGCATATATATATAAACCATTGTACAGGCACACCGTGCGGAGAAAATCATGGACATCACAGGGCACTCGCAAGCGAGTGATGCGATTCCATTCTCCACACCAATACACGTCACATCAGACTGACGAATTAAATAACTATTAGTCCATCATAAACATATACATAGCAATTGTCAACTGGAAGTAAACATCTACACTATATCAAAGCATGTCTGAAATCAATAATCACCATACAAAGTATCATCATGTCACAAAGTAAATCCACTGTCGCTCAAAACCAACGATCAAAATATCCAAACAAAGTATCATAGTCTAACAGTGTGAAAGCATATCAGCAGAAAACATAAGCATAAATGGAGGGGTACTACACAGTTAGCAGACCCTTGTAGGAGGCAGATAATGAAGAGCTCTAAAAGACCTTTCCAATGCCATTGGAATCACAAAAATAGAGAAACTGGTTAAAATTTGTGAGCTCGGGAGTAAAAATAACACCTCTGATTTTGATAGGCAATAAAATGTACCAACAATAAAATCTAAGAAAAAACCAACATCATTGGATAGTTCTTGGAACCAGATTTTTGATGATATCTAGTCTACCCAATTTTGATAATCGAGTGAAAATTTATTATGATTTTCCCAATCTTGCTAAGCTTGCAAAAGAATTAAAAAAATCCTTTGGTCTACTTGTTGATCTCTGACGTGACCAAGGGATGGTAGGTTGGGCATTGCAACGAGTTGGTTGCTAGCAGTTTATTCCTGGAAGTTACAATGAGTGATCACTACAAAATTTCTAGCAGTTAGTGTTCGTGGAGGGGGCACCGCTAGTGGTTGTCATTGCAAGAGTCACTTCGGGCGATCCATTGGGGAGCACCTTAAAAAAATTTGTGCACCTATCGAAGCGAGCTTTATATATATAATTTTTATTTTTTTCCATATAGTATGACACTTGGGAGGCCATACGATAATGAAATAGGGAAAATTTATAGTCAAAATTTCTCAATTCAACCTCTTGAACACAATGTTGAGGTCCTTTTCACACCAAAGTGCACCAAAATATCACTCAAATAAAAAAATTACAAATAAATAAATGAAGATTCCATATTTTCTCTTGGAACCCTAGTTGAGAAAAAAACTCAAAAATGGAGAAGGGGTTCGTTGAACCCACACTCTGATACCATGTTATAATTGTGAAAAACATGAGACATAGGATCAAACAACGAACAAAAAAACCTTCCATGTAAGAGATTTATAAAACAATTATTTTCTATTCCTCAACTAGAAAAAAATTACAGAATGAAAGGCTTTCCTGAACCTCTGAGAGATAATGAAGGAGAGTGCTTTATAAGAGAAAACCTAAATGATAAATGAATTAGATCATGAAAAATATCATCATCCTATGTGATGAGACATTATGATATAATGATAGCTCACTCTAGTTAACAAAAAAAAGCACTCCTAAGTTTAGCTTAAGTGCATGAAGAATAAATTAGCCCAATAACCAATTAAATATTAATTAATTATTAGATAAGTCATGATTACTCTAACATTGACAACCATATCAAAAATAGGTGGAAAACCACACATGGACATTCAAAATTACCCAAAGATTTTATATCTATAATACTTGATGGATTGAATTTTAGAACCAAATAAGCACTTTGAGTTTGAGTCCATAGAAGACTCTAAGAAGGTGCAAATTGCATGTACCAAATTGAAGGGGTGTACATATTTATGGTGGGATTGTATCCATATGGATAGGAAAGAAGGGGAAGGATAAAATTAAAGTCTAAAGTAGAGTGGTTTTCAAGTTAATTTTTTTTTCTCACAAACTATCAGATGAACCTTTTTAGAAAAATGCAAACCTAAGAAAAAAGGGTATGATCACTAAAGAATATATTAAATAATTCTAGAGATCGACCATTCACACTAGTTAAATAGAGAATGTTGTAGAGAAATTATCAAGGTGTGTGAATAGAATACATATTTCCATTTAGGATGAATTTGATATGATCAACACAATGTTAGTCGAAGAAACCTATCAACATGCATTGAAGGAAGAAAAAAGGTTGTCTAGAAGGAAACAATGTGCCACATGAGAAAAAGGTAAGTTTGCATGTAGAAGAGGAAGTATGATGTGCAATGGAAAAAAAAATCAAGCACACACACTTGAGGGAGAAGTGAGCACATCACATGGTGATTAGCGTGCATAAAGTAATAATATATTTTCAAGGAAAAGGATTTAGAAAAGGTAGATGCTTCATTGGAGCATCCTTAAAATGTGAAGTGGGACATAGAGCATTCAAGTTCCCATAGGTAGTGGAGCCAAATTGTGTGAAAAATAAAGGCTAGCAACCATATTGCACAAGTTGGCATGAAAAGTAGTGCATTGGCAAATTGCATAGAAGAACTAAAATGTGGTAAATCTCCCATGATGAAGAGTTATTTTTGAAACCAACACATGAAGAAAACACACCAAAACATAGAAATAACTCATTCATAACCATTTTTAAATCCAAAGGTAAGTGTTAAAAGGTAATAATTGATTGTGGTAATACTAGAAATCTTGTTTCTAGTGAGATGGTAAAGAAACCTAGTCTAAAGAATATTGGACATCAAAATACATGGGTGCTGCCACAATAAAGAGTTACACTTTCTGGGACATCTTGATTTTTGTTGAAATCACATAATTTTATAAAATATAATAATTTAAGCCTTGAAATGTTCCATTTAAATGATTTTAATTGAAAAGGGTTTGATCAAACCCCTTAGATCAAACCCCCTTGGATAGAACCCGCTAGTTTTAAACCATACCTATAATGGAGTCTCCTCTACACCTATCAAAATACTGATGAAAAACCACTTTTAATTTACTTTTTGGGGGGTCAAATGAATTCATTTAAAATTTATGTTTTGTAAGTATGTAGTACTTATTATAAGCTTCCCAAAAAGTATAATTTTAAATATATTTAATTTGACTATTATGTTTATTTTTTATTTCTTGTGAATGTAAGTTTTTCAATGAACATCAAGGTATTTGTTTCACAAATACAAAAAAATAGGAAAATAGAGAAAAAAATTCTAAAAAAATACATGTCTTCTAGGTATTGATGTCCTTATTCCAACAAAAAAAAAGAATTTCGATACATACAAAAAAGAGTTATGGTCTTTATAGTTCACCTATGTCTAAATTGTAATTGGTTTGACTTCAAAACTTAAAAAAAATATTCAATAAAACATTATGAAGCAAAATGCATCCTCTGGATATTTTAGTTTCAAATTTAAATTTGAAAAAAATAGAATTTTATCCTTCATAGAAAAAAGTTGTATTGTTTATAGTACACATCACTCTTTAAAAATGATGTTTACTATTAAAAACTAGTTATTGAAGGAGATGGAAAAAGAAATGAAATTTGATTCCAAATTTTTTAAAAATATATATATTTATAATCTACACACAAAATGTCACAAATAAATAGTTTTCATCATCTTCAAATTCCTCACAGTTTAGCAGGTATAGGTGTATGAAAGTGAAGATTTAGTTTAAAACATTCATTTCAATGTCAATTTTGGCCAAAAAGTGTAACCCACTATTGTGGGATCACCCACATTCAAGGTGCCATGGTTATTGAAGGGACATCATTGTTGGTCAACAAATAATATATGGTTAGCATTCAAATATGTGCGTACAAAGAAAAATCCTATGCAACATCATGGAAATGGACATTTTCCTTGTATTGTTGGGTGATCCTTGGTATTTAATAAAAAAATTTGCGTGATGGAAGAGAAAATACTTATACCTTATGGAAGGATGCTAAGTAGTACACTCTAAATCCTTTAAAGGATACAAATATAAAGCTGGAGAGTAGCACAAAGATGTTGTTGGTGACAAGAAATCAATTTGTGCACATGCACATGTTGTAAGCATAACAAATACATAAGATGAAATGTTGCATAAGAAACTATATTGGGTGATTTAGGAATATCATGTCAAAGGATATTACAAATGGTTTACCACATGTGCACATAGATAGCATGCTTTGGATGGTTTAATTATTACAAGAAGGGTGGTTATTTAAAGGGGAAAAATTAGGCATACCCACATGATCAATACATGCGAATCTAATCAAGGAGAATGATAGTGACAAATTGGCTAAGCCATTTTGGCTTAATAAAATAACGGTGCAACTAAGTGAAGGGTATTTTTGTTTGTACGTTTCGATGGATGTGTAAAAATATGTACAAGAGTGTAGAATTTATCAATTAGAAAAAAATAGAATTTGGAATCCAAGATTTCATCAACCTTTAACCATACCCAAGAAGCCATGAGAGCACTTCAACATGGACTTTATTTTTGGATTCCCTAGAACATGTAGAAAGGGTTGTGATTACCACTTTGTTGTAGTAGATAGGTTTTCCAAAATGATGTGTTTTTTAATCTTGTAAGTAGATAATGACCCTATGCAAATGGTAAATTTATTTTTCAAGGAGACAATAAGGTTGTATGGTTGTGACACAACATTATATCTATTGTGTATTTATTGCACTTCTTTTCAAAACTTTTTTTTTTATCATTTTGCATGAGAGGTCTATCCATTAATGATTGATATGGACTTGGAGATGATTAAATTGTTAATGAAGCCAACCCAACAAATTTGGCACCATGAAATTTTAAGCCAACAAGGATATAAATGATGTTACCGGATGAATATCAATGTTCCAAAGAAGATATATTACAGAGCCCACAAAGCCTTCAAATCTCTATGGGTGTTGCCACAATAATGGGTTACATTTTCTAGGACATCTTGATTTTTGTTGAAATCACATATTTTAAAAAAATATAATGATTTAAGCCTTGAAAGGTTCCATTTAAAGGATTTTAAATGAAGAGGGTTTTATCAAACCCCCTTAGATCAAACCCCCTTGGATAGAACCCCACTAGTATTAAACCATACCTATAATGAAGTCTCCTCTATACCTATCAATATGCTGATAAAAAATAACTTTTGATTTACCTTTTGGGGGATCAAATGAACTTATTATTTAAAATTTATGTTTTGTAAGTATGTAGTTCTTATTATAAGCTTCCCAAAAAGTATAATTTTAAATATATTTAATTTGATTATTATATTTATTTTTTGTTTCTTGTGAATGTAGGTTTTTTGTTGAAAATCAAGCTCTCTATTTTTCACATGTGGAAAAATAGTAGGTTACCAAGAAATATTCTGGAAAATATCTATGATCTTGGTATTGATTTCCTTGATCCAACAAAAAAAAAAGAATTTTGATTCATACAAAAAAAGTTGTGTTATACAGTAAACCTATGTCTAAATTGTAATTGATTTGACTTCAAACCTTAATTAAGAAAAAAAATCAATAAAACACTATGAAACCAAATGAAGGATCTAGATATCGTAGTTACAAATCTAAATTCGAAAAAATTAAATTTTTATCCTTCATAGACAAAAAGTTGTGTTATATAATAAATATCACTCTTTAAAAGCATTGTTTACTGTTAAAAACTAGTTATCAAAGGAGATGGAAAAATATATATATTTAGAATCTATAGACAAAATGTCACAAATCACTAGTTTGCATCATCTTCAAATTCCTCATGGTTTAGCAGCTATAGGTGTCCAAAAGTGAAGATTTAGTAAAAAAAGTTCAGTTCAATGTCAAGTTTTGCCAAAAAGTGTAACCCACTATTGTGGGATCACCCCTATTCAAGCATTCTCCAATAGTTGGAGGTCAAAAAGGTAGAACAATGTGCAAGAAATAGGCATCTAGTTTGGCATATTACAAGTTGGGGGTCCAAATGAGCATCTTGCATGACACTATTGAATGTCACCCTTCATTCAACTATAGTGCATCATGTGAAACAATGTGCAGGCTATCAATCATAACACACAAGGAAGATGATGTAATAGGAAGTTAATTCAAATGATTACATGCAATACTAAGCTTGTGTAGCCACAAAGGGGATTTGGTGCCAACATAAATAAAAAGCTCAACACATTTGTCTCCTTAAAAATTAAACTAGCATATGAATGAAACACTAATAAAATAAAAGAATTTAATTATTTCCAATATATGTTGATCTTTTCATTGACTAGCTAGGACTCAAACCTAGGACCTTTCATTTGCTATTGGAGTGCTCTACCACTATGCTACTAGCCCCTTTAGGACCAATCTATCTTTGGTCCAAGTGTTGCTTATTTCCAACAATATAGGATTCAAGACCATCCATTCCAAACCTAATATAACCCTCCACACATGAGGAAAAGGCTTCAGTATTGTCATTAAAAAAAGATGACATTGGCTACATCAAATTGAGGTAGATTATCAGGAATAGTCTTTGGTTGTTTTCTTAGGTTAGTTAGTTCTCTGTATTTCCATTTTGCTCCTTTCTCATATTTCCCTACAAATTTTGAAAGAGTTCATTGAAAATTTTATGAAGTGTTGGCTTCTCAATCCTGGAGACTGTCATGTAAATTGTGCCCCACATTTGCAGGCCTCTCATGCTTGGTATTCACTCAAGCATATTTTTCATGAAAGTGTAAATATAACATCAATAATTTGTATCACACATAGTTGAACCTAAGTTAAAGGCCTTGTTTTGTATTTAATTAAAACCTTGTTCTATATTTCTTTTATTTTGGTGGTAAATCATTACAATATCAACTCTTAGGAGTATGGATCTTCCACTTGGCAACTCTATTGGTTGAAGAATCCAACATCTTCATTTTTGAAGATAATGTTTGATCCTCATTTATGTACATGCATCTTAATATTTTAGCAATAAATTTGTCATTTGTAACTTGGAACTCTAGTAACCCTTTGTAACAACAATGGTGGAATCATATCCACAACTCAACATTGAAGGTTCTATTTCACCCAAGGATGGCATTCACAATGTTAAAAACATGTGTAATATTCATGGAATTACACCCCAAGTTGTGGATCTTCAATTTCTTGTCTCATATCTCAAAGGAAAGTCACATGAAAGGTATAGAGGATTGGTGCCCAATTTACATAGAACCAATTGGGTGATCTTCTATTTAATCAATTTTGAGAAAAGGTGAATACCAACTTAGTCCTCTATCATCTCATAACAATCAAGAGGCTTCCTACATAATGCATGCATGAATTTAATAAAGCTTGGAAAATATTCCTAGAAACTGTTCATCTACATCTAGATTGTGATGTCCTTTACTACTTGAAAGCTTAACATTTTAATATTTTTATTATGATGCAAGTTTTACATGATCAATCTGTCCCTAAATCATATCATTTAATTGCAAAGGTTGAGCAAAAACTAATAGGAGTTGAAAATTTGTCTCCTATACCTATAAAATCATTGTTCTAGATCATCAAAATACTTCTTTTCAATCTCTCCAAAATGATCAAATGCATACTTTTGACTCACTACCCACCCTCACTATTGAATTTTTCAAGCCTAGTGAGATGAATAGAGTAAGAGGTTTGCTAGGGAAACTTTCTTGTGAAATCATAGAATTTAAAAATCAAATAAATTGACCAAAATGAATAAGATTTTATACTTATAGACCCTCATGAACAATAATCTTTCTTATATAGATTCCTATCGACATCCTAACTCATCAAGTGCAACAAATGCAAATCCCTAGGTTTAATAGACATCCCTTGTCCCTCTTTGATCTCAATGCTTCACAAATCTAAATTTGATATTTAAATAGAGATAATTGAGCAATTTTTTTATCAATTGGATGGTATGAGTTGTTTTAATGAGAAAATTAACTTCAAAAGTCAGTGATGTGAGCAAGTTATTGATGTCGTTCATTTAGCTA
Source organism: Sequoia sempervirens (assembly GCA_007258455.2). NCBI lineage: Eukaryota > Viridiplantae > Streptophyta > Pinopsida > Cupressales > Cupressaceae > Sequoia > Sequoia sempervirens. The sequence continues at coordinate 147,376 of VDFB02387975.1, read as the reverse complement.
TTATAGATTTTTTTTTCAAATTTTGTATGCAAAATATGTAGAATTATGTGATTCTATGATTCCTTTATATTCTAATGCATTTTTTTATGGAAAATGAGAATAATTTATAGTTATAAAAAAAGCATAAGCCTTCAAACATGAAGGGAAGGCAAAGAGAGATGTCAAGTGAAGGAGAAATCAATCATTAAAGAGCTTATAGGGAGTGATAACATGGAGGGATTCCTAGATACAATGTAAAAGGACCTTGCATAACTGGCCCAAAAAATTACCCCTATGTCATTTTGAGGAGCTAATATGGCAAGAGATCATTGATAAACCTCCTCAGCTTGTGAATAAGATTTTTGAAGAATTACCTAATTTTATTAAAGAATGAAACAATGAAATTAATCATAATCATGTGCATGCTTGTGAGCAAGAGCAACTATGCATGCAAGAATGAGAGGTTTTCAAAGAAAATATTTAGATCAAATTTAGAATCTTTATGTGTAGATTTTAGTGATGATCAATATCTTGTTGTAACACCTCGATAAAATATGAATTTGAAGATGTCATCTCAATCCTTAAGCAAGAAGAAGCTTGCTTTAATGTGTACTTTGATGTGGAATTCATTAAAGTTTTAGATTAGATCCATGACCGAGGCATCATAATATACATATAATGAGGTTTCACACCATCCTTTGGAGCATAGTCACATATAATCCCAACCTTGGCATGTTCCTAGGTAGTGAAGACCAAGAGCAACCAAAAAAGGAATATAGAATTAGAAAGGTCAAGCTACTAGATATGCTTGGATGCAAGCATGAAGATGCATTTCATATTTTTTTCTCTTTCCTCCCAACTCTGTTTGAATGAAGGTCCGCATGCATTTTAGATCCAATAACATACTAATCCTAAGGAGAGGGCACCAAAATATCAAAAAGAAAAAAGGTATCATTCTTTTTGTTATTTCTATAGCTCATTTGATCTATCATGGCTTCAAAATTTATTACATGGAGTAGGATCATGAAGTTAATACCTTTAATTATATGATCCACCCATGTTGAAAGAAGAATATTTGGTGCTACCTTTGTTACAAGACTTGGTTTATGACTAGCAAGCATTACTTCTTAATAATGTGGTGCTATTATGGAAATAGAGAGAGACTAGGAGGGATGTCCAAGAGTCTTAGGAAGTGGGATCCGAAGGACAAATAATCAAGAAAGCACATTGGTACTCAAAGGATAAAGTGGGGGAATTTTTTACTTGTTTGATGTCTCATTAAAATTTCATGGGACCAAAAGCCTCTCTTTGTAGACAAGTATAATCCAAAAATAATCTAGAAGATGTCTAGAATAGGAAATGAATTTATAAAAAAATGATAAATATAAGTATGCATAGTTTTAACACAATTGAAACCATATGTAGGAGGTAATTTAAAAAATGACAAAAAATTGGAAACCATTAAGGTGGCTATGTCAATTTAGTGATAGTTTTGGAAATATAGAGGTGGTATTGTCACCAAGGAAATTATGACTATAGAAAGAATTAAGGTAACTACAAAATCTTATCTTTTGGAAATCTAGATTCTCATAGGAGGCTTCTAGTGCATGTGTCATTTTTTATCAAGATAGAGGAAGGGTTATAGGAAGTTAGAAATGTGGTGTATGCATCCAAAAAAAAGTGAGAGACTTGGTTTTAGTTCATATCAGATGTGACAGAGCAAGAACAACTCCCAGGTTCTAATAAACTCTTTGTACTAGGTTTTCCTAGTAATTGAATTTAGGTAGACATGTTATTGGAACCTATCAATTGGGAAGGTTTTTTATTATAAAAAGTAATGTTCATAGTCTTGTGTTTCATTTTATTGTTATTTTCTAATTGAATGTAAAATCTAACTAGCTTCCAAGATCAAATTCATAGTTCCAAGCATAACTATAATTATTTTGGTGATTTCTAGTTTTCAACCCAAGTGTTTGACAAAATTATGGATTAATATATGTGAGTAGGTTTACAAACCTTAAATAATGGTATCATTCATATATTGGAGAAATTATTCAACATTAAATCATTTCCACTACACTATTTATGTTCATGCCTCCTAATGATCAAACCAAAATTCTAAACTACTCCAAGAAGAAGATATCATATTTTCATATAGTCTTTTAGCGTATTTTAAGCTTTGTGTCCATTAAATTTGAATGGTACTTGAAATATCACTTCATTTTCAAATGAGTAAGATTAATGAAAGATGTAAATGCACATTTAGTGATTTGTAAATCCATAAGTACCTTGGATTGTTATAAAGATTACAAAAAATGTATCTTTTCAATATGTGATTTACACCCATTTATGTGTTTTTCTTTGCATCAATCGGATCAAAATTCTAAAATACTCAAAGAAGATTTTATCTTATTGCCTAAAATTATTTCAACACATTTTTATCTTTGTACATGTAGCATCATAAATTGCCACCCATGACAATTTCTCACTATGTTTTTCTCCCCCTTAAGTGCATGGACCTAATTATACACGTAATATCCTAAATTATGCATTCTATGGCCCATTTTAAACATTTATTGACAAATTTCACGTAGAAAACCAAAGCATTCATTTAATATTTCCCCCCAACACCTTAGATCCTGCAAAATAGGGTTGGGACCTAGTCACCTAAGGCAACTTAGTCCCCTTATTTTGCCTCCAAAATTGAATATGTCAGAGTCAACATTTTATTATTTGAATTTTAAATGTCCAATGTCAGCTATCACGATTTAATATTCGATAAATTAGAATAATTGCATATAAATACCTAGTTATTGCATCATTTGAAAACTAACAAGCAATATCTAGAAATTATTGGAAATCAAGAGCACTATCAAGCAATCAAGCAAGTTGGGAGCAGCCAAGAGAAAAATTATTGCAGCAATTCAATATCAAATCATCATGTCAAAGTGTATGTGAGTTTTTTCATGTTATCATATTGTTTGTGAGATCTAACCCTTTTAGGCCTTTAAGCAAATCAAGCTAACAATCAAACCTTGAGGAGATCTTGTATGACTTTAGTCCTTCAAGGAAGCCATTTTTGGGTGGTGAGTTGTAGTCCATTATTGATTCATCATATTCATTTATCATTTATCCTCTATCCATCAAAAGGATAAGCTCTCTTTCATTGGAATTCCCATTGTGGAGGTGGAAATACCAACACGGGGTTTGATTAAGGCAAGCCTAAAGGGCACACAATCTACTAAGAGGGGGGGTGAATCAATAGATCAAAATAATTTTGAAAACCTTTGCAACTATTATACAAATTTTCAATATGAAGAGAACTAAACCATACAAGCTAGTAATCAAAGAACAACACATGATAACACATAACACTACATATACATGGAAACCCAAGATGGAAAAAACCACAGTGAGAAACACTCACAAGTAGGAATACAATAAGTGAATTTTACAATGTGATGTAGGCACCAACCTACCAAAGACACCAATCCCCAAATGAATTTGTAGGAACCAACCTACTGGAGACACCAATCCCCACTCGAAAGAGAAAATAATCCCTACTATAACAATACAACAAGTAGAACACCAATCCTACTAGAATACATAAAATAATGGCAATTTTGAAATATAGCTCTGATATGCACCGAAGACACAAGTGACACTCTCTCACACTAAGAATGATCCTTTGATACTGGCACTCCCTATTTTCTTCACACTTTTGTAACATACATTCCATTCATTACACTTACATACACTCTATTACTCTACTCCTCTCTTACAATGCATCTAAACATTTAAAATATATACATGACATTACATTAACACTCTTCCATGTCGATCAGGGATCCACACAAAACTAGATGACATAGGATGAACCTAAATTCAAATTACATGAAACATGTAATACAATGGTCCAGACACAAAATTCTTGCCGCCAAAATAATTTGATGCCTTACACCACCACAAGGACCTTAAGTAGGTCCTATCCTCACTCCACTAGCGTGACTTGAATTCTACACTCTTCAAGTCGTTACCACACAAACCTCAAACTTAGAATAGCTTAATGAAATTTTTGACACTTCAAACTTTGTGCACATTGAGCCTCACCTTTGAAAAATCAAGAAATTGATAAAACTAGTGTAGACATAATTTCCTTCCAAATCACAGAGCTATACTGCATTTCTGAAAGAAATGCCAACCATATTAATAAATCTCTTTTCTCAAAAGATATCCTTCCAGACCACCACACTCATACTGACTACATACCAAACATGGTATAATAAATATATTAACTATCTGAAGCTAACCACATCACAACTCACTTGATACAAGATATGATAGATTAGATAGTCTACACACTAATAAACAACATCCTTCCAGAACCTTAAGTCAAATGAAATTCTAGTAATCCTATAATATTCTTCATCTTTGACAACCTTCACATCTAATAGCCTTGACACCCTTTGCTAACCACTGTCAACAACAATGACCTATTGACATCGGTTTGACATCAATGACAACCTATGCTCAACAAAGCCCCTATATAGCACAACCCTTCCTCTCTCTTTGAGTGTGCAGGTTTTAGATCTGAGGAAGATTGGGAGAAGTTTGAAGGTCAATTATCAATCGTTGCATTCAAACCCTACACCTTGACAAAAAAATGGAAGCTCAGTTATCTCGACACTCACCAAAGATCCAAAAGTGTGTCATCTAGGAAAAGAAGGTTTTGATCCAGCTCCGACACTAACTCATTTGACTGCAAAATCCAATGAAAATTTCTTACGAAATATTTATAATTTGATGTATTGTCGGGTGCTTGTGAAATTTGAAGTGTAATTTTTAATTTTTTAAATTTTATCCTCGATAATGTAAAATTTTGAAATCGGGTTTTCGTCAAAATTTTGAACAACATGTTTTGTTTCTAATAACAAAAATGGAAAATCAAAAAAGAAAAATTGTTCCGACATGAATAAAAGTGAGTTCGCCTATTTATTGCGACAGTGTTTTGCTATACTTTTGTTATTTTTTGTAACTGTAAATTTTCTCTAGTTCGACAATTTGTGGAGAACTTAAGGACATTTTTGGGGGAAAAAAAATTCAAGAAGATATCTCCAGGTTGAGGGTAGTCATTGTCTTTTTCCAAATTCATTTGTGAAGTAGATTTGTACTTCTAGGTTTGAAAATCATATTTTAAAGCAACATCTCATCAGTTTTCATTTTTAGACTTGTGCATTTTAAGAATTTTATTTCCAGATTTTGTTATGCAAGTTCAATATTATTATTTTAGGAGTCTAACGGTTGGAAATCATAGTAAAATCAAAATTTAATAAGTTATGGAATTAGCATTTTAAAGTGTTTTTTGGGTTCATTAACTTCATACTATCTTCTCTTTTGCAGGGGTGGTTGCATGCCGAATTTTTTTGGTGCAAAATATCATAATTATTAGATTTTGTTACCTGTCTATGATTGAAAAATTATTATTTAGCTTGATTTTGATACTTTTAAGATCTAAATATTCAAGCTTGGTAAAGAAAATCATGTCAAATAATATTAGCGTAACAAAATGAATCGTGACAATTGTTAGAATGTAATAGATTGAAAAGAAAGGGTGATGGGAAATGTTATTGTCCTTGCAATAATTGCAAGGGCTTAAAGATAAGAAGACTTTTAATCACAACAACTGAGAAACATTGTAGGCAGCATGGTCATGTTTAAGGGGGCATGGTTATCATCCATTGGTAAGTTTTTCATTATATGTCTTTATATTGATTGGATTTGTAAATTTTAATATTGTTTTAACATGTCTATATATATAAAAACTCACTTGATCATGATCATGGTTTATTTGTGTCGATCATTATTATAAAGGTGGGGCACCCTAGGGCACAAGATATGGATTATCACACCCAGAAGAATGTAGTTTTACAAGCGGGGGAACATGGAGCTGTGAATATTGAAAATGAAGTTAATGATCCTATGGAAGAAGATGATCACACACTAGAAAACACAGCTGAAGATGATGATACAAATACATTGATCCATGACACATTTAGTGGCGCAACTAATCATGATGATCGAGATGACTTTGATGATGTTCATGATTCACCTCTACTTGAGAAGGCACACGAACCCCTTTATGAAGGCTCTGAAACAACTCTTCTCTCTGTTGTATTTTTGTTGGTGAACTTGAAGGTTATGAATGGTTTATCCAACATAGCAATGTCACGGATGTTAAGGTATGTAATATATGTCATCTTTTTTCATCTATTTTAATTGTTGTTAGTTCATCATTAGTAAATAAAGGATGAAATATGTACCATTAATATTTTTTATATTAACAAATTATTTTTTGTTACCACCATCAAATATTTTAACTCGCTCATACTGAGATTTACCTTCCATTATGAAAGATATTGGAATGGAGTATCAAGCAATAGATACATGTCCCAATGATCATATTATATATCATAAACAACATGAATTTGCAACAGAATGCCTGGAATGTCATATTAGTAGATATCGAACAAATCAACTAACAAAAAAGGTGCCTCGCAAGGTTCTTCATTACATTCCCATTATTCCACGTATGCAACAATTATTTAGGTGCGAAAGCTTAACACAATTTATGGATTACCATGCACGGAATAGAAGTGAAGATGACATTCTTTGAATGCATGTGGATGGTTATGCATTTAAGGACATGGAGGAAAAATGGCTACACTTTAAAGAAGAACCTCGTAATCTCAAGCTTTCATTAGTAGCGGACGGTGTCAATCCATTTGGAGAGTTGAGATCTATTTACTCGGTGTGTCCTATTTTTGTTATCAACAATAACATTCCTCCATGGATGTCAATAAAGAGGGAGCACATAATGTTGGAAATGATTGTTCCAGGGGTGTTTGTTTACATCAATTTTCCTTTAACATAGTAGCATCTCATTTGTATTTTATAATGACTTATATTTTTCCATTTAATAGTCATGTACATTAATTTATATATATTGCAGTAAAATGGCTATAATAATTATGTAATTTGTTTATGTTCATTCAACTAGGTAAGTACCAAGTTAAAAATATGAATGTATATGTTGAGCCTCTTATCGATGAGTTACTAAAGTTATGGAATGGCGTCACTATGTATGATGTCTCTAGACCAATAGGACAAAGACAATTTCAATTCAATGCAATGCTTGTATGGACAATTCATGATGCCCCAGGGCTAACACATTTTTGTGGTATGTTATAACGTTCAACTGCACTTTAATGATATTTAATTTTATGAAGTAGATATCATCATCATTCCTCCTCTCATCCTAAAATTGACATATTTAATCCAATTATATATGATCTTGCAAGTCTTCAAACAAAGGGAAAGGGTACTTCTGTTGTGGTCCAAAGATGAAATCTAGTCATTCAACAAGTTTAGGAAGCCCGGTGTTTGATGGTATAGGAACTCCTCCACATAAATCATAAGTATCGAGCTACTGAAAAACATCTTTTCAATGGGAAAGAAGAGACTACATCAAAACCACAAAGAATGACACCTCGCCTATGGAAGTTGGAATATAATAGAATTAATTGTCGAGGTTATACATCAGATCAAATTGTTTATCTATCATATATGATATGTTTGGAATTTATATTTTTATAGTGTTATGTTTGCTCATGTTGTAATTGACAATGATTGTCGTTGTTAATTTGTTTAACTTATATGCTTCATGAAGGTCGTAAGGACAGTAATGGTCGGCTTCCACAGGGAATGAAAAGTTATCCCAGAAAATTTAGTAGGTTTCCCTACTATGAACAAATACAAATTGTGCATTTGTTTGATACAATGCATATCGTAAAGAATATAACAGAAATGTTATGGAAAATATTGGATGGAAGGCTTGACAAACAAAAAATTGTCAAAATTTGTAGTGACATTTAGGAAGCCAATCATGCAATGAAAAATTTCATTCAATTAAATAGAGATGGAGACCAAATTAATATAAGTTCCCTTCCTTGGTTATTAATGGAGCAAAAAAGCAATGCTATAAAAGAAGTCATACGAAAAATTCGATTTCCCACAGGATTTGCTGCAAACATAAACAATATCATAACAAAGAAAGGTGAATTTGGGTCAGGGATGAAAACGCATGATTGGCATACCTTCATTAAGGTAATTATTCTGGTATATATATATATATATATATATATATATATATATATATATATATATATTTGTATACTGCATGTATACTTTTACCGATTATTATGTTTACTACTTTTGGAAAAATAATGAAAAGATCATTTTATAATTGTTGTAATGCGTTCTATCTCTCTCTATCTCTCCTAGACAACTTAAACCAACAATGTCAAGCAAGTTATATATGATCTTGGAAAATACATGAGGTAAGTAGTGATATTTGTTCAATTAGTTGTATAGATCATCTTATAATTTCCATTTGTTTTGCACTTGTTATGTAATATATTGCTCATGACATTAAATCTCCTTAATATATTTGCAACTTGAATCCTTGTAGATGGTTGTCATCTAAGAAATCCATAAAAGAAGATATAAATTATTGGAAGAAAAATTCTTAGATCTAATGTGTAGAAATGCAAAAGTGTCTACCTTGACATTTTTTTTTCAATGCAAAAACCCTACCCTCCATACCAAGTTGAGGAGATTGAATTGTGTGGACCTGTACACACAAGGCCAATGTGGATGGTTGAGAGGCACTTGAAATTTTTGAAGGCTTTGGTTAGACAAAGAGCACATCCTGAGGGTTCTATGGTGGAGGGATATATGGTATACCAGACCATGGTGTACATTAATGAATATCTTCCTAAGTTTGCAACAAAGATCTATGTAGATCGCATTTGGGATCCATTAAAAAATTTGAAGGGGAGTACCTGATGGGGAAAGGTAGATTGAAGAAAGTGAGAGGTAATTATAATACATTTTACATTTAGTTTTTATGTATATTGTACTTATTTAATTATTAATCTTCAATATACATCAATTATAAATTAAGGTCATATACCGTGGTAATTAACTAATTGATGTAGACCTGGGAGGCTCAACTCAACCAACCTATCAACCTGCCTTTAAGAGGCTTCTAAAAATTTTAGAATGACCACTTTAAACAATCCAAAAAACTCTCAAATCCTGACAAACAACAGAAGTCAAATTTCACACTTTGACTCCTTGAATCCTTGTAGTAGTGCAAACCTAGTTTTTCCCAATAACTCAAAACTTTCCCAAAACACCAGACAAAATATTGATTCTTTTAGACACCCATTTTTGTGTTATTAAACATACTTCAAGGGAAAGTACAAGTCCTTTGTACCAAATCACCAAAATCACCCTTTCTAGGTTGTGTTGATTGGGTTGATTAGGCCTATTTTACAAAACAACTAGTCTTTAAACTTGTCATATGCCCATGAAATATTGGGGCAGCAATTTTTATGCCTCCAAACCTCCAAATCCACAAAAATATTCCACTTGTACGACCAGATTCTTGCCAAACCCAAAAACCCTTGTTTTAGGCCAAAATCATGAGGGTTTATTCAATCTCGTACTTCCATGACCTCCCAGACCTCAAAAACAACTCAGAAACAACCCATTAGGTCTGTACATGGGTAAAAATTCATAAAATTAGATCTCCCATACATATTTTGTTGAAACGTAGGCTTGAACCTCTCATTTCACATGTTTTTCCTCACAAAACTCTTGAGGACAACAACTATACCTTCTTTATTTATCATCCTATTAGGGTTTACAATGATCAATTTATGCCTTTTAAAGGCCTTTACACCTCAACTATCAAACAACCACCTCTACAACTAACTATTTAATCTTTTATGATCACATGAAACATAAAACACACTAATTTCAAGGTTGTTAACATCACTAATGTTATTTGTGAATTTCAAATTTTTTTTATACAGTTGGTCGAGAGTGGGATGCACTACATCTGAATGTCACAAACAATCTTGATTGGATGATGGTATGGATTGAACGATGTCAACAATCTAGTCGCGCATTAAAATGGGAAGGTGTGGCTTCATTGGTTAAAGAAGCTCATCGTAATGAAGATTCCAATGTTACACAAAGGGAAATTGATTTAGCATATGGTTTAAGAGATAAACAGGTACATATAAATATATTAATCGCCCATATTAATTAATTATTTTCAATTATATTGATGTATATATATGTTGAGATTTTTTTCTTTGCATACATTCGGCCAAGAATAAATATGTTCATCAACTGACGATATTGCAATAATTTTTTCATGTTTGACATATTGCAGGTGAAACACCACAAGGCTATGTGTTGCAATGGTCATAAATTTTGAATCAAAAATTTGGATGACACGAAGAAAACTTGTGATTCTGGGATAACTACAGTGTTTTAGGTGACTAATGTTTCATCTAGAAGTGACATACATCTAGAAGTCTCAAAAAATCGATACTATGGGATTTTGGATGATATACTTGAGTGTGACTTTAAGTCTTTCAAATTAGTTATGTTTGTTGTCCTATGGTACAAGCTACGATTGAATGAAAATGATCCTAAAAGAACTATTATTGAACATGATAATTGATTTACCATGGTTAATACAAGGTCGATCGAGTGAGCTGTAAATGAGCCCTTTGTTCTTCCAAGCCAATGTGAGCAGGTATTTTACTCAGAGGTTCCAGGTAAACCAGGTTGGTCATTTTTTGTTAGACATGATCCAAGAGGAAGGACGGTAAAGTATAATGTGGTGGAAGAAGAAGATACCGAAGAACTAGAAGATGATGTTAATGATGATCAGGATCAACAATTAGTTGATGATGTGCCTGATGAAGATGTTGAAGAAGGAGGAACTAGATCATGATGATGAAAGAGGTTAATGTTCATGAAGACGGTATCACGTGAGGATGATGAGCATTATCAGGCGTCAATGATGACATGATGATGATGATGACAGTCGAAATCGCCGATGTTGAATCCCCGGGATCCGGATGATATCGGACAAGAAGTTGATGAAAGATCAATGACATTGAAATGTATGAGTTATGTGATTGTATTATCTATTTGATATTCATTTCTTGATAGAATTATATTTGACTTATGTGGTTACATAATTAATTCATGATGTTTTTAATTTTTTATGCCATTACATAATTAATTCATGATGTACTTTTTAATGTTTAATTTTAATTCATGATGTTACAACTATTGTAGTTCTCCTAGAAATTTCCATATGATCATAATGAATAGTGTTTTGGGAAATTTCATAAAAGATGACACATTGATCGTACGTAGTAGTGAAATAATTGCAAAGTCATTTAGATTTTTTAGACCAATTATCACCCTTCCTATGCAATGACTTATTTATCCTAGAGAAACTAAGTATATAGTATACAAAGAAAATGAACAAACCCACAACTACCCCTATTTTGAAGGAGTTCACTTTTCTCCCCTTCCTGATCTCCCTAATATTTTCTAATTATTTTAAAGAGACCAAGGGTCATAACACAACTTTATTCAGATTAATAGAAACCACTTCATTATCGAAAAAGATCAGCGTCAGGGGAAGAATCGGTCGTCGTCGGGCAATCAAAGAACCAGAAACAATCTCCGGGAAGATCGCTCAAAGTGTCGAAAAGATCGAGGTCGATCGCGTCAATCGAGATCAGGATCAATCGAACGTCATCCGCGTCACGTCGATCCAGATCGGCGGATCCGCGTCAGATCCAGCTCAATCCATATTTTGAAAGAATCAGGCAAAGGATCTTGATCAAATCGCTTTTGCGTCGAAATCAGGCACGTCGAAATCAAAGGATCAAAGGATCAGGAAAAATCCGCGTCAAAATCGATCAGAACATCCGCAGATCAATCCAGGAGGATCGCTTGCGGCAAAGATCAAGAGACAAATCGTCACGTCGAAATCGAGAAATCAGTCAGATCCGGACAAGGATAGAATTAGAGATAGCTGAGAGGGGGAAGGAGAGAAAGGGATATTGATAGGTAGAGGGGGGAGAGGGAGTGACATAGATAGTGAGAGATGTAGAGAGATAATTATATTAATTATATTATAATAATTATAATAATATATTAATTATAATAATTACAATAATTATAATATTAATTTAATATTATAAATTTAGCTAATATTATAATATATTAATATTATATTATATTAATATTATATTATAATATTATATTAATATTATATTAATATTATATATTATATTAATATATATTATAATAACTATAATATTATATTAATATTATAAATTTAGCTAATATTATATAATTATATTAATTATATATAATTAATTATGTAAAATTTAACAATATGGCGCCACAATTTTCATTTTAATTGACATAATCAAAACCTAGCTCATCAATTGGAGAAGTGAGTTGTGCGCTAGGAGGAAAGGTTGCAGGAAGCCCAGGGATCGAGCTTGCTTGGCTGCAAAATTGGAATTTTTGCGATTTGTTTTTCCGTGAAGGCCTCTACATCTCGTCCGTCACCAAAATGGTTCGTATATTTCATCTAAAATTTATGAATCAAAGTGCTATAGGGTTTTTGATTTGATTTGGTTTGTCTTCAATTTCGGTGGTCCATTATATTGTGTTCATTTCACCTTAGTAATTGTACATTGTCTGAAACATTTGATTGAATCAACATTGTGCATTCACATTATACCGTGGTGTCATGTTCCTTTTCATACTCGACCTCATCACTAGGTATTGCAATTTTGATATTGTTGGCATTCTTAAATCACATGCTCTCTCCTTATATGGATGCCTCTCAAGTTATGACATTGCATGGAGCATGGAAGATTCATACACCACAAATTCCTCTCCTTACAAAGTTACTTGCTACTATAATTTAATACTCAACACCTAAAACCACTAAATACCACTCAAAACAAAACAAACAACCAAAGCATTTTATCATACAGTTGACTGCCTTTATGCTATGGGCTAAAAGCCTAAAACAAGTGCTTTTGAACAAGCTATGGGAAAAAATATATCAAAGCATAATAGCAATAGCATAGACAAGGCAGTGAACTATTTGGAAAAATGCCTCAAAGAATTGTGGTCTCATGGTGATGGAATTCCATGACGAATGCCTATGGCTATGGATTTTCATGGCATTCCATCTTCATGAGACTACATTTCTTTGAGGCATTTTTTCAAATAGTTCATTTCCTTGCTATGCTACGATATTTTTCATACATGACTACCAAAGCATTTTATCAAACAATTCATTTCCTTAATGTTATGGCTAAAAGCCTAAAATAGGTGCTTTCGAACAAGCTATGGATGCTTGGAAAAAAATTGTCTAAGCATAATAGTAAGCAATAACATAGATAAGGAAATGAACTGTTTGAAAAAATGCCTCAATGGTGATGGAATTGTTAGAGTAAAGGTTTTAACTTAATTATGTTAATTAAGTTACCTTTATTCCTCTCTTAAGATTTCACTTTAGTTTGCATATTGTGACATTTAATAATTATATTAATTATTAAATGTCTACCTATTAGGGTTACTTTTTAGGTTTTGTTGATCTCCTTTTAAGGATTGATCTTTGTAAATATTTCATTCTTATTTTTTTTATAATATCTCTCATATTACAAAGCTTCAAAACCCTCTCTTGCTCTTTTCTCCATTCTCTTCCCTGTGACAGGTATCTCTTTGCATGCAGGTGTTCTTGGACTCTGAAGTTGGTTTTGACAACTTCTACATGGTATCAGAGTATGGACCTGTTGTAGCCTATTCTTGTTTTGAAGAATTTAGAGCTACGAGGGTTTGATCAGGCTTTCACAGGTTTTGAGGTTGTTTTTTTTGTGGATTCGGCTTACTTCATTCTTTGGGTTCATTTTGGGCCCAAACGGACCTCGCCATTGGATTTGTAGCTCCTGAAAACCCCTATTTTCATATAAAGCTTGTCTGATTTGGCCATAGTTGATCAGGGAGGCAAAAAAATTTAGGCCCCAAGGTCATATGGCCTCAAGGCACAATCTTTGAGGTCAAAAATTTCATAAAAATAATAAAAAAAAGTTTTTTATTTAAAAACTACGCTCCCCATTTAAAACAGGGGCACCACGCTGTCGCCGCCCGGCGGCCACCCTAGTGCCACCCAGCAGCCACTGGAGGGCCGCTTGGCCAGCAGCACTACCAGCCAGGGCCACCAGCCCCCACACCGCTGCGCTTAGCCCCCGAGGGCTCTGCTGCGGTTCTATTGAGAACCGGGTGCTACACTAAGCCCCCATCAGCCGCCCAACCCAGGCTGCCAGTCATATAGAAGACTGCGGGCTCCACTGCAGGCCTTAGCCGCCGCCCCTAGTCCTACATGCGACCAAGGGCTTTCTTTTTTTAGCCCCTGAGGGCTCTGCAGGTCCTACTTGTGCATCTTGGAGGTGTTTTTAGTAAATTGGGCATAAAATGGGAATACGGTCTCTATTTTTTGCAAACAAGATACCATTGAAAAGATGATTCCGATGCCATTCTAGTGGTGTAGGATTTTTTCCAAAATTTTGTAGTTTGGTTTCCTTTTTCGCCAGTCAAAGT